>SSNR01000065.1:758185-807994 GCA_006937965.1 Callopanchax toddi | reverse complement strand
TCAGCTCTTGCTGGGAAGGTTCGCAGCCGAGTGTGAAGCGGCTGGGATGAGGATCAGCACCTCCAAGTCTGAGGCCATGGTTCTCGACCGGAAAAAGGTGGATTGCCAACTCCGGGTCGGGAGAGAGGTCCTGCCTCAAGTGGAGGAGTTCAAGTATCTCGGGGTCTTGTTCACGAGTGAGGGAAGGAGGGAGCGGGAGATCGACAGGCGGATTGGGGCAGCGTCTGCAGTGATGCGGACGCTGAACCGGTCTGTTGTGGTAAAGAGAGAGCTGAGCCAGAAAGCAAGGCTCTCGATTTACCGGTCGGTCTACGTCCCAATCCTCACCTATGGTCATGAGCTTTGGGTAGTGACCGAAAGAACGAGATCGCGGATACAAGCGGCTGAAATGAGTTTCCTCCGCAGGGTGGCCGGGCTCAGCCTTAGGGATAGGGTAAGAAGCTCGGACATCCGGGAGAGACTCGGAGTAGAGTCGCTGCTCCTCCATATCGAAAGGAGCCAGTTGAGGTGGTTCGGGCATCTGGTAAGGATGCCTCCTGGACGCCTCCCTCGGGAGGTGTTCTGGGCATGTCCTGCCGGCAGGAGGCCCCCAGGTCGACCCAGGACAAGCTGGAGGAAATACATCTTCAGTTTGGCCTGGGAACGCCTGGGCGTCCCAGCTGAGGAGCTGGTGGACTTGGCCGGGGAGAAGGTGGCCTGGGCTGCCCGACTTAGAATGCTGCCCCCGCGACCCGGACCCGGATAAGCGGAGGAAGGCGAGGCGAGGCGAGGCGAGGCGAATTTTCAAAGGAAGAATAAAATAAAATGTATTGTGTCATTTGGTATGGTGTGGTATCATTTTGTATTGTATCATATTGTCTTATGTTCTATAGAACATTGTGCTATATTATAACATATCATCCTATCTTGTATCATTTCATTGTAACGTATTACCTTGTCTCATTTTTTCTTATATTTTATAACATATATCATTTTGTTTGATTTTGTATCCTATGTATACATGTATATGTGTATAATTTCACATCATATTGTCTTGTCTTATATTGTTTTGCACCATATAGCGTCGTATTAGTTTTTCTCATATTGTATCGCTTCTTATATTTATTTTGTGAAGCACCATTTTATAATGCATTGTGGTGTATATTAGTATTTCACATCATATTGCTTTATAAACATTTTGTGTATATGGTCTATATATCATTTTACAATCTATTTAAGTGTGAAACTTGAAGTTCATGGTAAAACTCTGAAATTCAAAGAAATAAACCTTTTAAAAAATCCACATCCCCTTCTTTTACATGTCAAGAAAAAAAAATCTAGTCTGTGATGAAGAGCGTGTTCGAGTGTGTTTTGTGTCTGAGCCGTACATATGTAGGTTTAGGACAGAGGTGTATCCAGAGCTCACGGGGATCTGATTTCTGTAAAGCCACACTGTTGCTTAAACATGATGAATGTCCTCTGCTTCTCTCCACGGAGAGCCCTTAATCACCCTGCAGTCCTTCTCACTGCACATCCAAATGTGAGAGCATATTTTGTAAATAAATGAACTAAGATCACACGAACAGATAAATGCGTGAAGCATCCATTCTCATGCCAGTTTTAATCACGTCTTATTTGTATGTGTGTTTGTATTTAAGTTAGTAGCAGTTTAATGTGAAGGACCACCAGAAACGTTAGCTTCCTAGAACAGTTTTTTTTTTTTTTGTCTTCTGAGAGGTTCATTTTAAATGTCTTTGTTTTGTCATTTAAGGCAATCTCAGAACATAAAGTAATGTGTGTACAGACACAGTATGTGGTCTGTTTTTTTTTCTCAGAATGCCTCAGATCAACCACAGAACTCAGGCTTGATGGGTGTTCAGTTAAAGCAAATAAATCTTAACAAGCTGACTTGAAATTGTCCATTAAATATATTTTATGTCCAACGTATTTTACCTTGTGAATCAGCAGTTGGTTGGCAGTAAAAAAAAAAAAAAGCATAATCTGAAAACATACAACTCAGTGCTGGGAAGGCAAATTAGTTGTGTTATGTTGTTGTGCAACTCTTTGTTAGAAACTATTGTTTCTGTTTATGATTGTCAAGCATGACTTCCAGCTTCCAGAGCCAGACGGCTTCAGGTGATTCCACCAACCCAGAGGGACTGACTGAAGCGGTGGCAGAGTTTAATCTGGAACACACTTGTGTTTATGTGGGGTTGTGTTGTTCCTGCTTTCCAGACACTCTGCCTGATTTATGGACCCCATCTCTGCTGCTGTTCACTGTAGCTGCTCGCTGACAGAGTGACTGTTAAAGCACGCACAAACATAACACAGCATGCAAAGGTGGCTCTTTTAAGCCTGCTAAATACATAATCAGTTTATTGTAGTCGTAATCAGGCTTCTTAAAAGAAATATTCTTTGTTATTTCATTTTTGTAACTGAGACAAACAATGCCACTTTTTTTGTTCATGAATGTTGGACTTTCAGATCCGTAAGTCTTTTTAAGCCTCTTCACCACTGTCAGTTTTTCTTTTTTCCCCATGTCCTGTCCGGCTGTATAGCAAACAGAATTGATGTCTAAGCCCAGGTTTTTCTAATACATGATTATTTCCTTAGAAATATGCCAGACTTGACCCCTGGTTGCTTCAGAACGCTACATTTTGCTGACTCTGGTAATAATTATACTTAAAAACCATAAAATTCTAAGTAAATAATATTTTATAAACATTTTGAAACTAATGCTCCATGAACTGATATAAAATGTTGAACACTGGAGCTGTTTAAAGCTATTTGTCTTGGTTTTGGCTGTGCTCAGACTAGCCATTAGCTCATCAGTCCTGAATGTTATTTCTCTGAACTGAGGCTGTTCAGGAAACAATCTACAATGTGTAAGACGGTTAAGACTTAGAACTGAAACACACCTCTAAATAGTATAAACATGAAACTGGTGAAATAAAAAAAATGATACCAGAGAACAGACTTACTATATCTATCTATGCATTCATTTAATTTATTTTTATTGTCAAATGTTGAAGATTGTTCAGAAGAAAGAAGCCAAAGTTTATTTTAGCCACCTAAAAAATGAAGGTTTGAATGTGTTAAATGTATAGTGTAAGTCCCACTGCTAGAATCTGCTTTTGTGAGGAAATCGTTTATTGTTTTTTTTATAAATTGCATTTCATCTTTTTGATTTTGTCCCAGTCTCCTGTGGGGCTGCACAGAGCAGTGGGAAAAGAAGCCCTTAAATTTCCTTGTTTTGTGAATAAATATACTTTTTTTGTAGGCTGATGAATTTTATTTCATTGTCTTTTGTATAAACAGATAGAAAACAATAAAGGGAAATTTGGCATGAGCTGTCTGTGCAGTGACATCATCGCTAGCTTGAGCATTTCTTATAATATATGAGTGGGAACTGGTGATTTCTGCAGACCACCATGATCCTACTGGCCTTTTCTCTCCAGTACGCTGGCACAGTAAACCCTGACTGACCCAACACTGAGTCGTTCCTCAACAACAGATACATCAGGGCATGTTTCCAATTGACACAGTAAAGAGTTCAACTTCAACGTGCATTACTATCTTTGTATCTGCTCCTTCTCCTCCTTTTGAGTTATTTCATAGCACCAGCTCTTCCAAACACTGTTGCCATTACTACAGGATCACCCCCCTCAGTGTGGGGTCAGAATTCATCTTTCACACAGGCAGCAAGCCAAAGCAAATAAAACAGCCACATGCCAGCAAACAAGGGCATAAACGGGGTCAGTGGGGGTCTTGTCAAAAGGTGCCAGAAGTGACAAAGGGAGGGATACGGTCACGCAAAGAAAACAAGCCCAGCAAGAGTGAGGGCAGGCTTCTCACGCAGGGGCTCAGACATGTGTCTTGTCATGCAACAGCCACCCCATCAACCCAAATTAGGGCTGACGGAGGTAATAAAGCGAGGGGGCGAAATGTGCCCACAGAGAGTATAAAAGTAAAAAGGAGGATATATTGTTCACCTTTTTGAAGAGTCTTAAAACATCTCTAAAAAAACATTTCAATTTGAGGGGGTCTATAGTGGGTTATAATGAGATTTAAGGTGATAATAATAAATAAATGTAAGATAGCGTAAAATGCTGCCACCCCCCCCCCCCCACACACACACACACACACACACACACACCCCTAGTTAAGGTCTCAATAAGACACAGGGATTAAAATTTGCTCTTCCAAGTGGTTGACCTGGAGGTTAAAGGCACACTATGTAACTTTTTCATATTTTAAAATCATTTCCTTGAGCCAGTATGTGCTGATATGACCCTTTACAGGGTTAATGAAAAGTCACTCAGCCCCATCTGCTGCTTGGATCTAGAATACTGCATTTGCAATTTCCAAGTCTCCGGTCCGGTGTCCTGAAGTCTCAAATAGTCACGTATCTCGCAAAGGGTTAGGCTAACCCAAAATGGCTAGCTGTTATGCTAGCGCCGGAGTCTTTTAGCTCATGATTCCTGCATTTTTTCGATCTCTTCCTGCTTGAACACAGCTGATTTCTTTGAATGAGTGATGAACCGCTCCAGTAGAAAGCAGTGAAGGCTGAGGAGACATTTCAACATTTAGATTTAGGTGTTTCTGACAAAAGACAATGCTAAAATTATACGGCAGTGGCTTAAAATAGACACTAGGGGGTGCTAAAAACAAGCCTAAACTGCATAGTATGCCTTTAAAGTAATTTGAAACACCATAAATCTTTACAAACCTTTGATAAAGTTTATTAATTTGACAATTTCTCAGAAAAAAAATTTTTTTTTGAATGATTTATAGTGTTCCAAATATAATCAGGATTAAGTTAGGAACAGAATGACGGTTTAGGCATTCCATCTTTCAGTCTGCCTTGAAATGATGTGTTTAGAATCTCTTCAAATGATTGTAGCGCCCAACAGAACATGCCTTATATAGACACAATCCACTGAGGAGCAGAACTTGAGCAGAGGACAGTGCCAAAATAAAATCATCAAACATGTTTCTATTGTTTACTATACAAAAAGTATCTGTGAGTGACAGCATTAAAGCATCCTCGTGTCTGCTTACTTTGCAAATAAAGATCCAGTGTGCATGTTGGACTTGTCAAACAGATAAATGGTTCCAGATTATTTCCACATTTGATCAGTCTAATGGAGAGGATGAGGTTGACTCCAGAGCAGCTGGAGCCAGAGTCAAATAAAGTCTGGAAACTAAAAGATAATTTGCATGAAATGACGCTGCATGATGCACATGTTACAGAAATTGCATTTAATGAGTAAATAGAGCTCAGAGCCCAGACCTTTTATTCTCCGACCGGCACACTTAAAAGTAAAAAATTTGTAATTTTTCTTCTAAAGCTCAACATAGAGGCAACAAATGTCTGAGTGGCGCTATCTGATGTTAGTTAAAAAGGTTATCCTTACTGAAAATGTTTCAATAATGAATTTATGAACAAGAATGTGGAAGGTTTTCTGTGATGTGCTGCAGACAAGCTTTAAGATGGCTCAAAATCAGCAGGAAATTAATGTGAAAGTTCCAAAACTTGTCAGCAGACTGATTTTAGAGGAGTCAAGTGAATTTACTGGTCCTGGTGAAGTCTCTGATCGACACGAATTGTTTCACAATTTACCTTCTGAAATATACAAGACTGTGGCATTCAGACGGTGTGTGTGTGTTGAAGGAGCCACACACACAGACATCACAAATAAAAGCTCTAATATTTTAAAGTTTGCCTTTATAGCAATTACAGCATACTATCATTTACTCTATGAGAGTAACTTTTTTTTACTGTTTCACTGCTTTGCAATCAGCTCCTCTTCAGAACTGGTGCAGTCACAGGCAGGAAAACCCGACCCCTCGCTGACCCGGGTTCATCTCAGAACCCTAAAATTCACCAGGCTGCTCAAGTAGATCACATGAGGACAGCATATCACAGATTTTGCATGGTTACATAATAAGATGAGCAATCCACTGCTGGTTTTTATACTGCTCAAAACAAGCAAAGCAACATTTAAATGCATTCAAATTGGATATTGTTTAAAATATCTCATTCAAAAGGTGCTCCCTTATATAAATCATTCATTTATGCAACAAGAAAAGAGAGGCAAATTCAAACAAATTTGGACCTATGTCAAGGATAGATGGTCATGCTCCTCAAATATCACTTTGAATATTTTGCCAATAAACTCAGAAGCTTTTGTTATGCAAGCCAGAAAAAGTTCATCACAGGACATAAAAAATCAGAAAACATGAACATGTGATCATATTTGGAGGCAGAATAATCATTCTTTGGATGAAAGCACCTGTTAGAGAAATCCCTGACATGTTCAACATATGGCAGCGTTCATTAGGAAACACGTTTGTATAAAAAATTGTTTTGGGTTGAAATTCAATATGGTTTTCTTCATGAAAACTGGACAAACTTCAGAGGACAATCAATGAGTGTCTTCTTCAGTTCTTAGCTGTATGAGGAATTTTTACATCTGCAAGTAATTTATTGTTCAAGGTGGATTTCCACTTTAATTTTCTCCAGAATGATATAAAACATGTTGTTTTGTTAAGTAATCCACTTGCAGTCGAGTAAATACAAGTGCTGATTAAATGTGTTAGACAATGATATTTCAATAAACTGGTTTAATTTAATCAAAGTAGTGAATTGCTATTTTTTTTATGTATAAATCTACTAATTCTTTTGTCTGGATTCACACCTTCCTGAATTACTCTGCTGAATGACAGAAACCTTGCTGTAGCTGAACTTCTTGATTAAAGAATTTAAAGGAGGCAGTACTTGTAAAACAAAAAATTTAAAATCATGCATGTTCAGTTTTTTAAGTTAATGGGTGATGAAGCTTTTTAAACTAAAAAGAATGAGACCACCTATGTATCGTTCTATTTTCTTTAGAGGGACTCGGGTCAAGATTCTGAATAAAAATCAAAAGGCATGCTCAGTTTTGAGTGATGAAGCATTTTAAACCAGAAATAATGAGGCCACCCATCTATCATTCCATTATCTTGAACAGGCTGTGAGCTGTAAAATGCTCTGCAATTCGGGACCGCATTTCCCGCGCTGCCCTACGGATGTGACCCCGACTATTTCCCTCCCCTCAGTCCGCTTACAATGTATCAAAGGCGGCTGTGCTGAGCACGCTGCTCCGGCTGGCCTGGTGTTAGCGAACGCAGCCTTTTGGGGAGAAGAACCGTTAAGAACACCAAACTGATTACAGCTTTCGCTCGGTGTTCGGTTCATGGCAGCAGTTGTTGCTGAGAACACAGTATGTAAACTGGTTTCTGTAGTTTGAACGTTGGACTCCCATGTGAGCGGCGCAAAGGTATTGATAGCTTTGCGTTTTAGGACGTCAACGCTGATGAATGCTAGGCCGTCTTGTTCTGCGTGAGTTGTGTATAACCGGGGCTACACAATGGAACTCCAGATGACGGAGAAGCAATACAGGCAGAGGAGCAGGACAGGATCACTGCAGTTGGCGACTTTTAGCTCTGTTAGCTCCACTCCGGGAGGCGAATTTGAGAAATCTGGGGTGATAGAGGCGCTCCCATTCAAGGCTGCAGTTATTCGCAGCGCCGGGCTTGGCACTCGTGAGATTCGTTTCTTAAAGCTGTCCCCAGCTCTTTTAACAGGCTGAGCTGTAAAAAGCGCTGCAGTTTGGGCAAATTTCCTGCACTGTCCTGCGGACGTGACATCAACTGACACTGTTTGCACGTGCTTGACAGCTTCCAAACCGGAAAGAATTGTACGCTGTAGGTTTAAGTAACGCACCTTAATGTTGCATGCCAAGCGCTAACTTACTTTGTCGTTTGACATGTTCTTTTTTCATAATACCGGTATATGGGCAGCAGTCTGAGGCTTTCGGCTGACTCTGCAGCTTCTGCAACGCCTTCGTTCGGCGTTCAGGCCGGTAGCGGACGTTGTCCATGTATGTATACTGGTTTGGGGTAGTAGGAATGTTGGACTCTGTGTTCCTCATGTGTGTGGCACAGGGTATTGACAGCTTTGTGTTTTAGGACAGCCCCACTGGTGGACGCCCTGCTGTCTCGTTTTGCGTGAGTGTGTGTGACTGTGGCAACACAATGGAACACAGACTGGCGAAGGAGCAGGACCGAACCCCCACGGCTGGCGGCGTTGCTCTGAGCCGTCTGCGCTCCAAGTGGACAGACTGCTGGTTCTCCCCCACAGTTCAGAAGAGGAGCACGGGAGTGGAGGAGAGCCACAAGGGAGAAACTGGTGTTCCCCTCTGGGACTATTAGGGTCTCAGTCCAACCAACCCATAGCCCAGTGTGTGTGTGTGTGTGTCTGTGTACTGTTTTACCATATTTCCTTTTGTATTAATAAAATATATTTATGGAATCATGTCTTCGCTTGCATTTGGTTGAACCCGAATGAGACAAACTAATGAGAAGTTTCTGTGCGCTCCTGTGCAAGGGCGCGTCGCTCGTGAGTTTCGTTTCTTAATCCTGACCCTAGTCCCTTTATACCCAAAAATCTCATTTCACCTTGTAGTAAAATTTCAGAACCAATAGCGGGATGATGTCTACCTGACAGGAGTAGTTGATCGTGTTCTGTGTCTGCAGATCAAGGCTCATATGGAAGCCATTCTGCTTGTGTTTTCTCCCCCGTCTCGTTTTAATCACTTGCTGCAGCCTCACACCTCGACTCCCACATGCCTTCTACTCAAGGCAGCCTGAGTTCATTGACCAAACTTTGTGCACACCAGGTCGGCATGGCACGCGAGTTCCTGCACACTGCAGCAGCTTACAGTGAGAAAAGCTATTTTATAAAAAGTTTTCCTTGATATTTTTTCTTCTTGCTTTTATACAAAACAATAGATAAAAATAAGTTCTTATGCTATGTAGAAAATTATTACCAAGCTGCCAAAGTAAATAGCTTTTTAAGGGGAAAAAATCTCAATACATCTTCAAGAAAATTTCACGCAAAATAAACAAACTGTTTTGGAAAGAATCTAACAAATTATAGATTATTTAAAAGGACTTTTCACACATTTTGTGGATTGTTCTCTCCACACTGACATTTTTTGTGCATCATGATATGCTATCTGTTTTAATTGGGGGTAAATTTAAACAGAATATAGATTTGTTTAATAGATAATAGACAAGAAATCACTGATAACACTTTTATTCATGGTCTTATTAATACTTCCCCAGTATTATTTTAAATCTTTGGCATCCCAGTCAAATAATTGGATTTAAATGATTATGTTGAACATTTTTGATTGCAAATACAGTATCATTATTAATCATTATCAACTACAATTATTTTCACTTTGAATCAATTTATTTTATTTTGCCAAGTTGGCCAACAGGCCCATTCAATATGATTAACTGCATGAATCATTTTCAGTATGTACGTATTCTTGTTGGTAGACGTAATATCACTTTTCTTCTCATGAAAAAGAAAAGAAACAATGATCTCAAAACGGTCTATAACACAGAATTGAGATATCTTTGTTTTTTTTCCTGCTAAGCATAAAGTAGTGCTTCCAGTACCACTTAAACCACATGACCAACAGGGATTTATTGGTATGTCAACGCTCAAATTAATTGTGACTTTGTCGGTCTTTTCTCAGACTGTTTACACGCAAACAACAAGTCAGACGGTGACAATTTTCAAGTATCTCTATTTCCTCATCCTGTGGTCTGGCTGGAGAAAACGCTCTGGTCTGAAACATGATGATGTGTAACTAGCTATGTCCGGTGGTTACCCCCTGGCTGCCTGAGACGGCGACGGCCTACAGAATGTTTTTGTTGGTCTGTTTGCTGGTTTGTCTCAGTTGTTTTTGGCTGCAGATTTTTCAGTTTTAGTTCACCTTTTTTTTTTAAATTCGTCCCCTTTTTAATGTCCCACCAGATTGCTTGGGGGACCCCTGGTTTTCCTCCCCACCTGCCCTCCCCCTCTCCTCCTCCTGCCTCCCCCTAGGAGCTGTGCGTGACAGTAGCTCGCTGCGAAGTGGAAATGAGACTAGTAAACAATGATTAGCTCCAGAGACAAGGCAGGCTGGCCTACCATTGGTCCTGTCTCCACACACAGGCTCCATCCCCAAATACCTTCCCCCACCCGCTCACCCCTCCACGCTCAGCCAGAGTCAACGTGGGGTCAGGGCCAACCTTTCACAGCCAGGTTACATGGGAGTAATCAAAGGCAAACACGGCAGCCACACGCAAAATGCACACATGACACCCCCATTACCCCTCCCATACACATACAAACCCCTCCGCCTTGCCACCCAAGTACCCCCTTCCTCAGCCGCAAACCTGGCTTTAATTAACGTGATGGGGATGCAAGTAGCCACATGTGCATGAGGAGCAGGCTCATGCACGAAGGAGGAGGAGGATTGGAGGAGGAGGGGGGTTCTCCCTATAGGAACTGGAGAGAACAGAAAAAGTGATGCAGGCAGCGGATCCAAAGTCATTGCCGCGTCTGGTTAACCGAAGCAGCTTTGGTGCTCAGCCACACCGCATTGCTCAGAACAAACAGCTCTGAGGCACAGCTTAACAAACTTTTGATATGTGTAAACGGGTGTTTCATAGCTATTACTGAAAAAAAACATATCATATAATGTATTCATGCCCTAAACTGACTCTTTATGATGCCAGACTGTTAATTCTCATTTTTGTTTTATTGTAAATAATAAATCATGGATTGTAAATTTTAAAATGTAACATAAAACTGGAAATTCAGTGACATTTTCTGATATTTCAGTTTTATAGCAAACAAAACCACTCACTATTTTTTATTATGTTCTGTTGCATGACTTTTTAAACTTTGTAAGACAAATAATTATCTTGTCTTTTTTAGAGATTTGTTTTTACAGAATAACAGCAGTTATATAACTCACTGTCTTAACATGCACGTCTTTAAATGCTGCAGACTGGAAATCGTTATTGCAAGATCACACAAGTTTCTGTCCTTTCTGGATTCTGGGTCATTACCTGCCTGCAAAAATACATTTTTTAGAGAAAAATTTTTTTTAATTCAGCTTTAGATGGTGGATGTCTAGCCTTGGGAAATAACTTAATTCTGATTAGATTTCCTTTGGTCTTGAATTATTGATTCGTTCTTCTCAAGATTTGCTAAAATTTTGTAATTTATTACCGCAAACCAGAATAAAAGTACAATTTTCCCCGCATATTATGCTTTTGATTTTGTGTAATCCCTGCAGAAGAGGGACCTGAAGTTTGTTTAGTTAAATGACGTAATGCACACAGAACCAAAGTTTATTTGTTAAAGAAAACAAGATTCAAGCATCAATAATTTATGGTTTGTCTGCTCTGAATTATGTGTTACATAAACATTCAGTCAAACATATTGTGGCAATTTTTGGAGCTAAGATGAATAAAAGAACAAATTTAGGGAGAACGTCTGAAGGAACAGATGCAATTTCAACCTTTTAATTTTTTAAATTAAAAATACATTGTGATATTTGTGCAAGATCTTATAAAACAATATTTCATGTTACCTATAAAAATCTAAAAAATACAGCTACTGCAGCTGCTGTACGTGGAATGCATCAATTTCCTCATCTTAACAGAGGGTGTGTTCAACCATTAAACCAATAAAGCATGCACAATATTGTAAAACAAAAGCAAATTCAGTGGAAAACATGTCAGTTTTGTTGTGTTTATTCCTATAAAGAATTTAAGTAAAATCCAATTAGCAAACTAAAAGTAAACTTTTTTCAGTTCAAAGTGCACCAAGTTAGTCTTCTGAAGCCAGAAAGCAGGTTTTTAAAAGATTTGCAAAATCTCCAGGTAGTAAATCAGATTGTGTTAGCTGGAGCCCATCTCAGTCAGTCACCAGTTGCTGTGTGTTTTCTTCTTCTTGAGCAGATGGTCACACTTCTTATTCAGTGTCCCCCCCGACGCTCCAACGTGCGCGCCTCTACCAACAGCAGAGAGATAATACACTGCAGTGGTGTTCACAGTGCTACCACAATGGGAGGAGTGTGAAAGTTATCCTGAGCCCTGCCCACTAACTGCAAAGCATTTAAAGACGCTGGAGTGGAGGAAAAGCAGCACATGAGCCTAAATCTTAATGAAAGGATCAACTGATAAAAATGATCATAATGTCTTCACTGGCATTTGAGTAACATTTCTAAAATATTCATCTTTAATTACATGGATGCATAACAGATATTTTTTCCTAATATTCAAGCATTTGAAAGTCTGTAAAAGTTTTTTTGTTTTTTATCCTGAGGAAGAAAAGTTCTCGTCACAATGGCTCTTGAAACTGAGCTTGATTTGAAGAGCAGCAGCATCATCAGGGAATGGAGCGGGCAGGTTCACCCTGCTCTGGTCGCCTCCTTCGTGTTTCTCTTCTGTCTGGAAGCCTGTCTGTGGGTCAGAAACCTCAGGCTCAAGAGGAGACTGCCAGGACCCTTTGCCTGGCCCGTGGTGGGAAACGCCATGCAGCTGGGTCAGATGCCTCACATCACCTTCGCCAAGCTGGCCAAAAAATATGGCAGCGTGTATCAGATAAGACTGGGCTGCAGCGACGTGGTGGTTCTGAACGGAGACCGGGCCATTCACGAGGCACTAATACAGCACAGCACAGAGTTTGCAGGCAGACCAAACTTTGTCTCTTTCCAGATGATTTCTGGAGGCAGGAGTATGACGTTTACAAATTACAGCAAACAGTGGAAAGCACACAGGAAAGTTGCCCAGTCGACCCTCAGAGCTTTTTCTTCTGCAAACAGTCAGACTAAAAAAACTTTTGAGCAGCATGTGCTGGCAGAAGCCACAGAACTGGTGCAGGTATTTTTGCATCAGAGCGCTAATGGACGTTATTTTTATCCAGCTTATGAGTTTACAGTAGCTGCTGCTAACATAATGTGTGCTCTTTGCTTTGGAAGGAGATATGGACATGATGACCAAGAGTTTAGGACCTTGTTGCAAAGAGTGGACAAGTTTGGAGAGACAGTTGGGGCAGGTAGTTTGGTTGACGTCATGCCGTGGCTTCAGTCATTTCCAAATCCAGTTCGAAATGTCTATGAAACCTTCAAAAGCCTCAACGCTGACTTTTATTCATATGTTAAAGATAAAGTGGCTCAGCACAGGGAGTCCTTTGATCCAGAGGCGACCCGGGACATGAGTGACGCCATCATCAGAGCAATTGAGCATGGAGAGAACAGCATATTGGCCAAGGAGTTTGTTGAAGCAACGGTCACAGATCTGATTGGCGCGGGTCAAGACACAATGTCAACGGTCATGCAGTGGATTGTCCTCCTCCTGGTTAAATACCCGGACATGCAAGCCAAAATCCAGCAGGTCATTGACAGAGTGGTGGGTCGAGACAGACTGCCATCAGTCGAGGACAGAAGCAGCCTGGCTCTGGTGGACGCCTTCATCTTCGAGACGATGCGCTACACCAGCTTCGTCCCTGTCACCATCCCTCACTCCACCACATCAGATGTCACCATCGAAGGTCTCTACATCCCCAAGGACACAGTGGTCTTCATCAATCAGTGGTCTGTCAATCACGACCCTATGAAGTGGAAAGACCCGGATGTGTTCGATCCCACGCGCTTCCTCGATGAAAGCGGAGCCCTTGACAAGGACAGAACCAACAGCGTGATGATTTTTTCAACTGGCAAAAGACGCTGCATCGGCTCCCAGATTGCCAAGGTGCAGGTGTTTTTATTCACAGTCACGCTGCTGCATCAGTGCACCTTTGAGAGCGATCCCTCTGTGCCTCTTACTCTAGATTGCTCCTACAGCCTCACGCTGAAGCCCCTTCAGTTCAGTGTCAGAACCAAGCTCAGGGGAAAGCTGCTTGGCTTGGTTTCTCCTGCATGAACAGCCTGCTGTGTCTCCAAAAAAACTCTATACCACCAATGACATTTAGAAGTGAGTATCAGTATGCTTGCACTAAGCAATTTTATTGTAAGATTTTGATACTTAACAAGAATATTTAATTCATGTAATCAGTGTTTTTTTTTTGTTTGTTTTTTTTTTTGCTGTCAGTGAAGGACTGAGAATATTATGTCAAAGAAACCATCTGGAAACAAAACATAAGCTTGAGGACTGTTAGCATCAGTGGAATTTATTTTATATTTGCTTCACAAAATACTCTATACTTGATATGATGTATAATAATTCATATGCTTGTTTTCATCCACTATTGAGCATGTGGTATATGTGCAGAAATTAGCTACATTTAAACTATTAGAACTGCATACAAAATACGTGTGAATGTTTTTAAGTCACTGAATGACTTCTTGTTCTCTCATATATAAAAAAATACAATTGTTTTAACCATGCAACATATTTCATAGTTTGCATACGGCAAAAGAAAATGTAATCACTACTGTATTCAAAGCATACGAACATTTTAAAGGAAAATACTGAAACATCACTGATGAATTCTTAACAGACTTTTATGCATCAAAGTTTTCAGTTTTACTGTACGAGCACTGCTGCAGTGCCAAACACCAGAGCAACGAAAACACGTGGAGCACATTTCTCTCACTCACAAGGCATTCTTAAAACCATGTTTGTTTACACGAACTCTCTCAGAGCTACATGGATGTCAATGCACTCTCATTAAGCCCCTGTATTCAGGAACTGAAGCTATAATGCCCAAGGGAAGTGTTTTTCTGTCCGTGTCGAGGGGGAAAAAATCCAATCAGTCAACCTTGAATGTTAAAGCATCAATCTGTGATGACTGCTTCAACGTTCAAGAGCCACTAATGCTTTATGAAAAGGCAAAATAAGCTGTATTTGAAAAGAATAAAGTGAATTGTGAATCATCAGTGTGTGTCCTTGATTTGTGCCTATAGCAGGAAAGCTAAGCAAAAACATCACATTACTTAAAACCTGGCTATGATTTAGAAAAAACAGGCTGTTTTGTGCTTATTTCAAAGCACTTCTAGGCCCTGTTGGGATTTTTATACATGCAAACATAAAAACTTGCATTTAACTTTTAACTGAATATCATTTTAACTGATAATGAGGCTTTAAGAGCTTTTTTATTGTTATTCAAAAAACAAATTCATATTTAAAATTCTCTCGCAAATCCAGCTTCAAAGCATTTATGTAAACTTCTATTTGCCTTCAACATTAGAGCAAAAATCGATGTATGGACTAATGATTGTGTTTGGATCTTGAAATCTCCAATTTTTGTATCAGATTCTCTGTGCAATTCCATCTGAAAGCTTGGTTATATATAAACAAACAATACAGTCTTGTTTAAATGTCTTGAAATGATAAAACTGCAGCCCAGTCATTAAATATTGTATGCAAAATAAGTCCTTTTGCTGCACAGAACAGAGTGATAAGGGGAAATAAATCTATTTAGTCTTTGTTTGGTTCCAGCATTCTAAAATAATCATTACAGGCAACATCAGTGATGAAGTAGCGACTCTCCGTTTGTGTCACTGTTCTTATCACAGCTTTTCTAGAAGGAGAGGAGGCCTGAGTGGGAACAGGACTAAGGTCGACAGGCTGGGGTCAAAATGGGAGGGGAGAAATTATTAAAAAAACAGAGTCACTGACACCTCCCACTAAGGAGATACATATAAGCCAAGTGTTAAGACTTGAGCTTCTCTAAGGTGGTCATCTGAAGACGAACTGCTCTCCTGCTAAAGCTTCTCTGATAGTTTCTTTAGAGGAAGGGCATGAGAACCCATTTTGAGAGCTTTTTCAGCTGTGTTAAGCAGAAATTATTTTTTTAAATCTCTTAAATGCAAGGACTTTTAATTCACAGTTTTTTGTAAGGAAAACACATTTTTATACAGCAAAATAGCTCAAATGGATGCAGAGTTTGATTTGAAGAGCAGCAGCAGCAGCAGGGAATGGAGCGGGAAGGTTCACCCTGCTCTGGTCGCCTCCTTCCTGTTTCTCTTCTTCCTGGAAGCCTGTCTGTGGGTCAGAAATCTCAGGCTCAAGAGGAGACTGCCAGGACCCTTCGCCTGGCCTGTTGTCGGCAACGCCTTTCAGTTGGGTCAGATGCCTCACATCACCTTCGCCAAGCTGGCCAAAAGATACGGCGATGTGTATCAGATACGTCTGGGCTGCAGCGACGTGGTGGTTCTGAACGGAGACCGGTCCATTCGTGAGGCCCTGATACAGCACAGCACAGAGTTTGCAGGCAGACCAAATTTTGTGTCTTTTCAATTTGTTTCAGGGGGGAAGAGCTTGACTTTCAGAAGTTACAGCAAACAGTGGAAGATGCACAGAAAAATAGCCCAAACTACAATCAGAGCCTTCTCAGCTGCAAGCAGTCAGACCAAAAAAGCTTTTGAGCATCAAATTGCAGCTGAGGCCAAAGAGCTAGTAGGTATTTTCCTTAAACTAAGTTCACAGGGCCAGTACTTTAACCCTGGCCATGAGCTGACTGTGGCTGCTTCTAATGTAATCTGTGCCTTGTGCTTTGGAAAGCGTTACGGACGTGATGATGCTGAGTTCAAAGCTCTGCTACACCAGGCAGATCAGTTCGGACAGACGATAGGAGCCGGCAGTTTGGTGGATGTGATGCCGTGGCTTCAGTCTTTCCCAAACCCAGTCCGACGTATCTTCAAGAGCTTTAAATGTCTGAATCGAGATTTCTTCCAGTTTGTCAAGAACAAAGTGGAGGAGCACAGAGAGACCTTTGACCCAGAGGATATAAGGGACATGAGTGATGCTATTATTGACGTCCTTAATGAGAATGGCAACGTCACTGAGCTGACAAACGACTACACAGAGGCGACAGTGGCAGATCTGATTGGTGCAGGTATGGACACCGTCTCCACCGCTCTTCACTGGATTGTCCTCCTGCTGGCTAAACACCCTGACATTCAAACCAGACTCCAGGAGCTCATTGACAGAGTGGTGGGTCAAAACAGGCTGCCATCTGTTGAGGACAGACCACAGCTGTCTTACCTGGACGCCTTCATCTACGAGACGATGCGCTTCACCAGCTTCGTCCCCGTCACCATCCCCCACTCCACCACCTCAGACGTCACCATCAGCGGCCTCAAAATCCCTAAAGACACAGTGGTCTTCATCAATCAATGGTCCGTCAACCATGACCATCTGAGGTGGAAGGACCCACATCTGTTTGACCCCTCACGCTTCCTGGATGAAAACGGCTCACTGGACAAAGATCTAACGAACAGCGTTATGATCTTCTCAGCGGGGAAGAGGCGATGCATCGGGGACCAGGTCGCAAAAGTTGAGATATTTTTGTTCTTTGCGATTTTACTCCAACAATGTAGCTTTGAAAAATGCCCAGATGAGGACTTCTCTTTAAACTTCTCTTATGGTTTAACTCTGAAGCCTTTAGATTACAAGATCTCTGCCAAGCTGAGGGGAGGATTAGTCACAAGCGAGTAACAATTTGCTTGATTATGTTCTGTAATAAAGCAGGTATGTGAACCTGACCTAAACTTCAAAATGTAGAAAACTACGTGCGATAAGCTTTATTTTACCCTCAATTTTACATAAATGTCACTGAAGGTGACGTTTTAAAATCAGGACCAAAACGGCCGTTTTCATTTGTTAATGTGTAAAAAAAAAAAAAGAAAGCCCTCTATAAATTGTGTGAAATTATTTATTTTACCCCTCAACATGTCATGCAGTGATTTTATGTAGCTGCAAAATAAAAAAGGCAAAAGTGTGTAATATTGTCTAAATGACAATATTTAGCAGAAGAGCAAATAAGCTGGTGATGAATAAATATCCTTTTAAGCATTTTGCTGTTTTATTGCCGAGTTCTTGTGCAGCTTTGTGGTTTATCATCGTGTGTGCTGAACTTATTCAGATTAACAACCTCAGTTGAGTCATGTGCATTCCTGTTTATTTTATTTCCACACATAAAAATAATTTACTCTGATTAAAGTTTATGTTTTTTGTGTAAAAAGCACTAATTGAGCTGTTTATTGTTCTATATTCTCCATCGAATGCACATAAAACCCTGTACTAAAGCTGTACTACCTAATGTTCGCTTATCTCGGAGTAATAAGTTGCAGCGATTATTCATTAAATGTTTTTGTTATGATTATATTCCATTCAGTGTGACTAAGGAATTTACAATAAACATTCAAATCTTAGTTTGTACTCATTTCATTCACTCATTACTTAGATTTTGTGACACGTTTTAGCATCTGTGTTCAGTTTAAGGGTCACAGAAGTCAAAAAGACATGAATTTATGTTCATGTTTGGTTTCTGTGATTTTGCGAAAGATTGCTATGGGTTAAAGGTCCTCTGTGTTCGAATAGTTTGGCTGTGAATAATCAACACAGACCTTCATTAATGTGCTTTGTTTTTAAATGCCATGTTTGTTAAATTACTAAAAAAGGAATTAATTTTGTACTTCATTGTATTGTGTACTTATTACATTATTATAGGATAACTCTGGGATGACGTGCAAATATGTAGATAATGTCAAAAAGAGGTGCATTTTATTAAAGCTTCCAGAAAAATATACATTTTCATTTTCTTTAGGTGTGAAATTTGAACTCTCTCCCAGTGCATGTGTGGGTGTTCTAATGATTTCCTCCCATAGTCCAAATTCATCCACATGAGAAGAATTTGAGATTCTGTGCATGGTTGTTTTACAATTTTATTGTACAAAACCCCTCAAATAAAGACTAACAATACTATTTAGGAGTTTTTTTCATGTCCATTTTAAACGTCTTCTCTTAGTTTCCATCCCTCTCAGTAGGCTGCTCTTATTGGTGAGCTGAGGTGTTTTAAACGGTAGAATTATGACCCCTGATTCAGTCTTTATGAAGGGTGTTCCAAACTAGCCAGAAGGAAGTTGTTTCACAAATAAAATGTAAAAGTAATCTAGTAAAATAAGAAATCCTGGAGAACAAAAGCAGCATTTGATGCATGATTTCCTCCTTCCCTTTGATTGCAGATCTTTTACATGAACAAACCACTAAATAAAATATTATCTCAAAAAGCTTTGATTAACATGACATTAAACTGGTTTGTTGTCACCGACTTGAATTCAAACCACCTTGTTTGTAGCTTCAGATTTAGAGATAAACCTCTGTTCTTCCAGAACCTTCAGTGCATCAGTATTTAAAGAAAAGGATCACACGAGATTTGATATCAGCAGGACTGTCAGCACCATCTGGAATTCTTCCTTTTAACTCATATTCTTTATTTTGGGAAAACCCAAACCACACAATGCTCAACATTTATTCTTCTTGCAAGTATCGTACATAAATATTAGTTTAAGTGTGGGCTGGCGGCTTAGATTTTTCATTTGTTTTCTTTATATCCCCCCCCTCTTTGTCCCATGGGAGCAATGCCTCAGTGAGTGGTCTCCCGTCTACCTGCGTACTTGCAGGAGCGATGCTGCATCAGGGCATGTTTTCGCTTGAATTGACACTGAGCAGCTTGAGGACATTCAGTGCTTTTACTGGCTCCGACACCGCGAAGACCCCAGAGGAAGCAATGGGCCGTCTAACCTCCCCCGTTTCCATCACTTCTTCCCAAAGCGTTCATGAAATGTGTCCAGCTGAAAGACTCCCTTTCACCCCGACTCACCCATTCTGCGTTGCAAATACCCCGCAGCCCTCGACCTGTGGAGTTTGACTTCTAAAAGGAAAACAAAAAAGTGGCTGGCTGACAGCTTTTCAGCTCTGAGGATATTCACATTCTGCACGTACACACGGCCACAGAGTGACCTCCCACAAGCCGCCCTCTGCTACTATTACATACAGTTCAGCATGCAAAACCCTCCTCTTCTCTCCTCTCCTCTGGAGAGTTAACATGCAAATTGGTTTTAAAGATGATGCTAAGTAAGTTGCGATTACTTGGATGAAGACAAATGCAGCTCTCCAAAGAAATCAGTCTTTTTATCCCTTGTCACCATCAGAAAAGAACATTATGTCTGAACACTGGCTAAAAAGGGTCTCACATTCTTCCTCAGCCTGTTTTCCCATAACTCTACGCAGCTAACTAAAAATTACTCCAAATAAATCAAATTTTCATCTCTTTTTTTCTCTTTTCTGCACAAATTTCAAACCTGATCACACAGAAAACAAGAATTAATAAGAATAATCATTTGTAAAAGCAAAAAAATTAACTAAAAGTTCATAAAGACTGTTTTCCAGCTACATGAATATTATGGCTCTTTTTAAATGGTAAATGGTCTGTACTTGTACAGCGCTTTTTAAGTCCTCCAAAGCGCTTCACACTATAGTCATTCAACCATTCACACACACATTCACACGCTGATGGCAGCGAGCTACATTGTAGCCACAGCTGCCCAGGGCAGACTGTCAGAGGCTGGAGTCACCACACACAATCTGACTGGTGCTACTGGGTCCTCCTCACCACCACCAACAGACAAGGTGGGTGAAGTGTCTTGTCCAAGGACACAACGACAAAGTAACCCAGCTGGAGCTGGGATTGACCCAACGACCTTTCCGGTTGATTTTCTGCTATTTTATTTATTTTTTGATTAATAAATAATTTTTGTTTGAAATTAGTTAACTAAAATTTTTTTGAATGCTCCTCTACTGCATCAGAAAAATATATACTTAGCAGGAGATTTAACTGCATTTCAAATTAAATTATAATCAAATCACGTCACCTACAGGTGAAGTATCCAGCCGTATTTACTAAAACTTTAGTTTTGTCATACATCCTCCCACAACCAGCACAAAGACATGTGGAGTGACCTGTTTCAATAAACAGCGCATTATTACAGGGTGGGACGGTTACTTTTTCCTGCCTACTGAAGTCGTGCTGTGGAGCAGTGGGAATAAAAGGGTCTTTGATATAAAATAACACAGTGTGAAGGATTCCATTTGCAACATTTGCTTTCCATATAACAAGCAATTATTTTCAGAAGGTGCAGGAAGGAGGAAGTGATGTGCCCTGGTCAGTATGAGCTGTGTTTTGTTAACGAGTGGGAGTTTTACATCACGGTCTGAAAGAGTCACTCGTATTTATGAAACGGTCTGTTTTGTTTGGTGTGGAAACTGAACAACAGTGTCTCCTAAGATTCACGTTAAATGGGTTGATTTAATGGCGTGTGAACGTTTCTCCTCCACTTCTCATCTTCCATCTCTGTAACATTTTCACCATTTCAGTTCTTCGGTGTCTAAACAGCTGTAATTCCTTATTTTCTAATAAATCCAACAGGATTTGGCAAGTTTTTTCTTTAAACAAACTTAAAAACTCCCCCAGGATCAAACCGTGGAAGCTAACTAAAAAACAAACAAAATCTACTACAAATAGCACATGATGTCATGCATCCATCCTGGTAGAGCTTCAGTCTGAGTATCTAGTATTTCCAGGGAGGTCCAGCTCCTTTATAAGGCAGTCAATCTTTAACCGTGTCAGAGGTAGCAGTGTCTGCTCCAACAATAGCCAGCACTGCTATTGTGCAACTCATACTGGGATTTTGCCGACGAGGCAAAATGAAGCAGATAGAAACAGACCATATGTTTTGAAAAGGGACATAAATCAGTTTATAACTCTATGTGTTTTGTTTTTTCCAAGTAAACCTGAGAACTTTGGCAATGCTAAGCACAGTGATGTCCTCATGCACAGAGTGGGAGAGATAACTGAGGATAAATAGAAGACATGCAGATAAGTGCTACTTAAAAACGTTTAAATAAAGCAAAGTGTCCACCATCTTGTCAACATTTTCATACCCAAATAAAAGAAAAGGCTGGTACCTATACAGACTAACTCAGATACAGGTATTTACACAAGATCAGTCACTCATGTAATGCCAGTTTCTCACTAGGCTGCATTTGTTGGTGACAAATTCATAAACGGTATTCACAAGGGCATCCCCAAACTTCCTTAATGCTCTCTTGAGGGCCTTGGCTCTCATGTTGTTTGAAATTTGCAAGACAAACATTCTCTCGATTATTGGTGTAGAGTCATCACATGCATCTCAAACCAGTCTAAAGCTTGTCTCAATTGCAAGTTTTTATGAAAAACAATAAATTTGTGCATGTTGACCAAAATGCCAAACACATTCTCCACAGTCCTACAGGCCCTAGACAGCCTGCAGTGGTGGAGTCCAGCACAAACTAGGAATGGGCTCAACCTGCTGGAGCCTTCAACTTGGTCTTCATCCAAGTTGGAGTCTTCATCCAACAGCTTCTGCACTTCATCTTCGAGCACTATATTATTTGACAGTGCATGAGTGCTGGACTGAGGAGAGGCCACCATATATGTATGGTCCAGATTCCTAAATTGTCATGCATAACATCTCACAATGTCTCTGGACTTTCCTGAGAAGTTGCTGTAACATTTGCACAACAACATTGGAACCTCCTGGAGAATATTGGCCCAAAGTCCACTGGGAACTCATGAGACATTCATGCAGCATTCATGAGAGATGCATGTGTGTCCAAGTACAAATTCAATGAGAATGCAACCTAAAGTTTGTGTGTTTCCTCAGAATAATAACTCAAATTTGAGTCTCCAACTAGCTGCCAGTGGTCACAGCTCAGTGTGATAGTGGCTATAAGGAAATGATTCTCCATTTAGTTATGGGCAGCATTTAGCTCAGTTGGTAGAGTGGCCGGTCTGGCAACCAGAGGGTTGTACAGCGCTTTGGGGAGTGTAGAACACTCTAGGAAGTGCTGTGTAAATACAGGCCATTTACCATTTACCATGCAAATATATCTGAACACGTCTGAGAAATTCCTGCAACGTCCATGGGATGACATTGGGAAATTGTGAAGAATATTGACTCAAGGTTCACCAGGAGATTATGAGACATTTGTGCAGCATTCATGCACATGTGATAAATACAAATTCAGTGACAACTGAAAAGTTGCACATTTTCTTCAACATTTCTGTGTTTGATTTGTGTGCAAACACCTCTGTGTGGTTAAACATGTCCTTTTACCGTAACATGTAATACATTACCAAAAACCACAGCTAAAAAAATGCATGTTGGACAAACCTGCTCAGCATTTTACCAAGCCACCTATTTCCGTAAACACGTTTCAGCATGACTCTTTTTTTTTTCTCACAATGCTCTAGCTATAGACAAAAAAAAAATAAAAAATCACTTTTGGGTGGAGTATCCCTTTAAAATACCAAAAAGCAAGTGTTAAATTGCACGTGTCCAGCAAGGATCAGGGGCAACTAAACTCTTCACCACAAAGTGTGTTAGCAAATCTTTCAAGACATCAAACTTAAGCTCTAAAAAACATATTAAAATAAAAACTACTCTTCAGTTTTCTGTTGAATCCAGAAAGACAACATGATTGTAATGTTCAACCACAATTGCAACAACCATCTTTTGGAGACTGAGAGGCGAGATCACGAAGTGGACTCTTCTCCGTTAGAGGAAAGCTTTCCCAGAAGATTTTGGCATCAGGCAGCTGATGTTGGCCAGTAAGATATTGCTCACTGATGACAGATCGCTGCATAGGTTTTGGATGAGTTTAAGCTCCAGGTTCTGTGAAGACAAGTCCATTTCCTGGAATTTATGGCTTTTCGAGTTGCAAACAGAAACAATCTTTCAACAGTCTGTTGCAACAAACTTGGAAGCATCTTTTTGTGAATTTTCTGAAAATTCGCGTATAAAATGTTCATCATTTTAGACAAAAAAAATAAATAAGGCTGTTAAATAAAACACACATTTACCTCAAACCAAAAGTTTAGTCATGGTGATCTTTAACGTTTACAACCCCTATAATTGCTGGAAATAGATCAAACACTCATCAGGCCAAATTGTCTTTGTAAAATATTCATCATTCATGGTTATGACTGTAGGCAAGGAAAGAGTAACGACCCTCCATCTGTCATAATCAAAAAGTTTTATGGTCTCTGTATCAGAAACTGTAGCTGTTGAACTGGGCTTTGAAATCACATCATATCATCTGCCAAAAAATGTCAAACTTGTTTCCATGTAATTCAGCTGCAGAACCAATTTTTTGAAGCTTCAACCCTTCTTTAATCCCCCAGTTTGCCTTAAGCAAAACCAAACAGCCAACCAATAGGATATTTTCATTCACATTGGTTTTATTTACAGGGTTCTTTTTGCATTTTTTAGTGCTGGTAGACTGACAGATTCCTCTTATCACTGAAAGTAAGTTGGGATCTAGAGTCCAATATGTTTTTTCTTTTGTCTTGAACAATTTTTCATGTATAAACTGAAAGGAAAACTCCAATAAAGAATCAATAAATCTTGGAATGATAGAACAATACTGTTATGCAACATATCTGTGAATACATAAAATAAAAATACCAAAACTTACATCAAACCAGGAGCACGAGGAGAACACAGGAGAGCCAACAGTGGTAAGTAAGTAAGTAAAGTTTATTTATATAGCACCTTTCACAGAAAAAAAATCACAAAGTGCTTCACAAAAAACAGAATCAAACATGATAAAAACAAATAAAATCAATAAAACAAACAAAATATCATTACAAATCAAAATCGTTAAACAACAACAAGAGAACATAAAAGAGTTATTTAAAAGCAGTTTTAAATAATTGGGTCTTCAACTGCTTTTTAAAGGAGTCCAGACTGTCTATACAGCGTAAAACTAAAGGAAGTTCATTCCAGTTTGTTGGTAAGAAACATGGAACCTAAGGATCCAACAATGAAGCTAAGAAACAGAAGCTGGGAGTGTAATTGCTAAGTGAAAGCAGCTGGGCTGATTAGCAGATGGATAACAGGTGAATGTGGTAATAAGAGGAGCTGTGAGAAAACTATGAACAGTGACAGAATTAACAGACTATTAAATTGAAACTCAATAGGTCAAACAAAATTGGCAGAAAAAGTAAGGAAATTTATGTTTGGTGGATTATTTCTTTTTTTAGCAATAAAAACAAAACATGAAAACAAGAAACAATAATAAGAAAAAAATGTGTGTATTGTTGGAAACCCTGACAGTCACCCTTATATGAACTAGAACTTACAAATCATTCATTCTGGG
Source organism: Callopanchax toddi (assembly GCA_006937965.1). Taxonomy (NCBI): domain Eukaryota; kingdom Metazoa; phylum Chordata; class Actinopteri; order Cyprinodontiformes; family Nothobranchiidae; genus Callopanchax; species Callopanchax toddi. The sequence continues at coordinate 783,133 of SSNR01000065.1, read as the reverse complement.
TATGAGTAACACAGCTAAACCTGCGGGTAGCGCTAAAATCCCTTCCAATATTCATCAGGGGCAAAAAGATTCAAATAACTTTACCATTTTATCACCATTTATGGAAACAAATACTAACATTACTAATATTCAGACAAGCATCCAGCACTTCCTGGAAAATAATACAACACACTGACCTTTGGGTGTGATTACATATTCATCTGAAGGAGTACAGGAGGCCACTCGGGACTGACTGAGAGGTCCTGGAAGACAGTTTAAGCCGGGATGGAGGTCCGGATCACAAAGAATAACAGAATGGGGATGAAGGGTGCTTATGGAAATGCTGGGGCTAACACAAGGTTCCGGAGACACCGTTTACACAGCCTGCCAGCATTAGAGGTCTTGGCGAGCTGTTTGAGTGAGTCTTCAGCTACAAGCAGCTAAGTTCAGTCTCAAAGAGGGAATAGCTGAGAAGACACTGAAGGTAATGATGGTTAGACTGTTTATGCATTCACTCAATGTGACAGAGAAAAAAATCTTCTGAAATGTCTGAGTCATGCAGAATGTTATATTCTCTGCACCAGCTCTGGATTGCACTTGAATGGCTATTTAAGGAAAGCTGCAAAGTTTACTGGAGTGTAAAGCAATGCAATGCAACTTATAACAACACATAGCCTTACATCTTTGGTGAGTAATCTCATTGTGTTATGTAAGATGACAGAGCCCTGCCAGATCCTGAGACAGAGTGCAAGGGGGCATTCAGGTGCAAGCAGCTAAACACTACTCTACTTCTTGCAACCCATACTTGGAAATGATCAAGTTTGTTCAACTCTATTACTCCAATAACCATCCTAAGAAAATTTTTAAATAGTAATATAAAATAAGGTAATAAAAAGCTTTCATGTTCACAATTTTTTTTTTACATATTCTGCTCCTAATAAATAAAGAAAACGTTAACACATCTGCAGTGAGCTACCTCTGCATGAACCACAAACTTATGCGGTTGAAGGGTCTCTTGGCAGCTGCAATTCAGTATTCAACTACAATGATGTGTTTGGGCAGATTGCACCCCCTTGCTCAAATTAAAAACTTGGTAAAGGATTTCCTAACTCTGACTTATTAGTTGTAAATAAATGACAAAATGTATTCAAAGAATAAATCAAATTTGGGGAATTTTTCTAACAGCAAAAAAAGCAATAATGGGAAAACATAGAGGACAAAAAAAAAACATTTATGACACCTCAAACCCTTTGGCCCAAGTAAGATTTAAAGTTTGCAATCAAAGGGCAGATACAATTTCAATATGTCACTAAGAGTAAAATGTTTGCGTCTGTATGTGTAAAGACTAGAGATGGGCTCTCCAGCTTTAAAGTTAAGATCAGGACCCCACTGTGGTCATAAAAAACACCAAAAATGAAAATTTCCTTGATCTTCAGAAATCTTTGATACATCAGTACCCCATGGATCCATTCTTGGCCCATTACTATTTCCCATCTATAAAGATGATGTTATGGAAAAATGAGGATTCCACCATCACCCACAACTTCATCAAACAGTTTTGAGGCGGCAGCAACCAAAAACAAAGACCTGAAAAACATCAAAAGGTCTGATGCATGAAAGGTCTCCTTCGATCTCAGCAAGTGCAAAGCAATGCGTTCGGGCTGGTAGTAATGAAACTTGAATCGGCAGAGGAGCAGGACCAGCCGAGGAGTAAGACCAGACCCTCGTGGCTGGCCGCGTAGCCAGTGGTTTCAACTGGTCGTGATGTTTCATTTCGTAACCCTGCCCCTAGTTCCTTTAACTCTCCTGATTGGTGCTCCATCACAGATTCCAGCCCCTTGGCATGTGGCTCCTCTCATCAGCTCTGGCCTGGTCACCTGTTGATCTTTCATCCAGTTCATATTCATGTCTTATCTGTATTCTGGTATTTAAACATTTCCACCATTGTAAAATGTATTTTCTGTTTATTTACGCATCACCCAAGCTGTAAAAATATTTAAAAAAAAACCCATATAAAACCAGTTTCTTATTTGCTAAGCTGATTATTCTAAAAACATTGTCAGAGAAGTGTGGTGCCAATGTCTACAAACACAGATCAGGAACTTTATGGAGAATTCCTGCCTTGTCTCGAGGAATGCTTTACCAAACAGGTTCAGACAGATAGAATCCAGAAAAAATGAAAATCTGAGGCATGTTTTAGGTCATATCGCTTTAAGGTTAATAACCAGGCATTCATTGGCAGTCCCCAAGTCCTCCACCAAGTGCCTGGACAGTAGCGCTGGGCGGTATGGCAAAACATTTTTATCATGGTTTTTCTTAAAATTATATTGGTTTTACAGTATTTGATGGTATTCTTTTTTACACGGCCATTACTACCCATAATATTTTTAAATTATGAAATAATTACTGCACTAGATCGGATTTTAACAGTCCATTTTACTTTCATATGCAGAATATCATAGTTTTTTCATGTCCAGTCACAGGCAGGTAAATACATAGCCCCTTCAAAGTATATTTGTCAAAAGAGAGAAGTAATTAAGAAAAAATAAACCTACCATGGAACGTTTTGGCGTTGGTTTTCTCGACCCACCTCTGGCTTTTTTTTTCATAAGCGGTCCCTTTAGCGAACACGTCTTTAATGGACGTCTAACTGACTGCTACTAGCCATTTTAGCTGTGGAGGTGAAGGGTACAGATCTAAGCTTGAGACATTCCTGATAATTATTAAAGCTGCTGGTTAGCCCCGCCGGCTAGCTCCCCCAGCAAGCGGCTAAGTTATGTTCAACTTTTTAAACCTGAAAAACGCAGAAACAACAGAGGTGCGCTTGTCTCCTCTTTTTGGAATAAGTTCCTCTGGGTTCGTAATTTGTAAGTCGCCATGACAGCTCCCGCTATAGTCACCATTCTTGGTTCAAAAGTTTCACTCACGCTGCGGTGTTGCGTGTCACAGTGAAATGTGTCCCCACTGCCAACATCCGGGATGCTGTGTGGGCTATTCACCAGTATAGCGGTATGTGAAAAATTAATATCATAACCAAAAAAAACACCGGTATCCAGTATGAACCGGTATACCGCCCAGCCCTACTGGACAGGTGCTTTCTTATAGAGATGTCACATCAAAAGATGTTCAAGCTTTTAAACAAATATTAAACAAGCACCTCAGCATGAGAATGTATTCCCAGAACTCTAGAACATTAACATACAAAGTCATCTATCATATGACCTCTGAACAACTGCAGATCAGTGTTAGGCTTTCTTTGAAAGCCAGATCAAAGCCCTTATCTGCTCTGGCCTTACTTCAAATAATAATAATTGTGATTGTGAAAGTATATTTTTCCATACATTAATAAAAGTGTTAAGGTTATTTAGAGTTGTGTTAAATTGGCATATTAGCAATATTTAGTGCAACCAGCAATAGTTGAGGTTGCAAGACTCAACTATTTTAATTATGTGAGTTGGAAACTGGAAAGTTTGGGAATCCCTTCCTATTCCAAAAACTGCATCTGGTATAAAAAAATCACTGATATCTACACAATGTTCTAATTAGAGCTGAACTCTTTGGTGTAATTTGGTGACTCAGAGGAAGTGAAAGCTTTGGTATGAATGGCAGCTTGTGAGTCAGACTATAGTGGACCCATACTGAAACGTTATGTCAGAGGGTGCCGGTCCTATGAGTAGGACCAACTGATGTCACCTCTCACCATCCACAGGCTGCAGATGAGACAAGAGTCTGCTCCAATTCTCCAAGCTGAGATCACTCAGTTGAGGAGAACCCATTAAGCAAGCCTGGACTTTGGATGACTCCCCAGCAGCATGGGCCCCTCATCATAACCACCCACCCATTACTCCCAACTATGTCCCCCTCCCCGCTACCCCCTTTGCATCTTCCACACGCACTCCCACCCCCCACTGGCTTTGCTGCCAGGAACTGAGATGTTTAGGCCTCTGCTGAAAATCGCCTCCAAGGTAGTGCTTCTCTCATCTGCCAGTAAAAATAAGACATTCTTGTGTCTCCCTCCCAACTCCCCATCCTACTCCCTGTCAGGAGCTGCAGCCAACAGCTACACTGTGCTCCTCTCCCTTTTTACTATTCCTTTTTGCCCCTTTAGCTCTGAAAGAAAGTTACTTTCTTAAAGGCAAGTTATGTATATATGGATCTGCCAGGTAAAGTTTCAATGAATTATCGCTAAGATTGATGATCATGCACACAGTAAAATCTGCAATTTGCTGCATTTGATTTTGTGAGGTTGGAAATTAGAAATTGTGTAATCTGTACAGCCAGCCCAGCATTGCATTTTCAAAAACAACAAAAACTTCAAACAAAAACTCATGAAAACGCTTAGCCTTGAGTATATTTGGTCACAAGCAAATTAGTCTAAAATTGAATTAGTCTAAAGTGAATTCTTACTTTAACATTGATCCAAATCAGTTTATATGTTCCTTCCACACCAAACCCCTGAATCACAAATATTTAGGAGTCTTTCTTATTTTAGACATTTTCTGTGGCTTTTATATTTACTTTTTTTTTTCTAAAGAAAAAGATTGAGTGGAGGGAGAGCAATGCATTTCCTGCAACTCTAATTTCAATCTTTTTAAATAAGCTCAAAGCTAATCTTGTCATCTAAATTCTGCAAACTTTAACTATCAGTGAGCTTCTAATAAAAGATGTAAAATCACTTATATATCTAACAGTTTCCATCCAGAAAGGTCAAATCATAAAGAAAAGTATTACTGGTTAACAGATGAGTATTTGACATCTGTCTTTCTACTTGTGGTAAGTCACCAATGAGTGGATTGAAGCATGAAAGTCCACTGACGTAATGGACACATCTGTAATTCACGGTCCAGTGCAAACACTTCGGTGCAAAAGGACAGCTGAATGCATCCTCCCGGGGGAACCAGCTGAGAAAACAATATCTACACAACTGGTCCAAATACATGAAATCCCAACGTTCACGTTCCTCAGCATCTATCTAATGTGTCCTGTGGCAGACATTACAACCGCTAATTACATAAAATAATACAAGACAACCAATTCATATGCAGGACACATTAGGCTGACTCACAGGTCAAAGTAACACCTACGTAATTCACACCGGGTGTGGAATGGATGTGGTGCGGACGGCTTCCGAAAGGACGAAAAAACTTTAACTCCAATCAGAGCATTCACACCGGCTTCGATGCGAATGCGGAGCTTCGTTAACTTTCCAAATCAAGTCTATTTTTTCTGGAGCCGCATGTGGATTTTCATTAAGATAAAGAAATTACATGTGCCAAACAGAATGAGACGCAAGCCAGCGAGGTGCCTCTGGTATCGCCTCGCCTTCCTCTGCTTATCCGGGTCCGGGTCACGGGGGCAGCATCCCAAGTAGGGCATCTCAGGCCATCCGCTCCCCAGCCAAGTCCACCAGCTCCTCTGCTGGGACGCCCAGGCGTTCCTCGGCCAACCTGAAGATGTATTTCCTCCAGCTTGTCCTCAGTTGACCCAGGGGTCTCCTGCCAGCAGGACATGCCCAAAACACCTCCCGAGGGAGGCGTCCAGAAGGCATCCTAACCAGTTGCCCGAACCACCTCAACTGATTCCTTTTGATGGTACATGTGCCAAACAGGGAATGAGATGCGAGCCAGCAAGGTGCCTCTGGTATATTTCAAAATGAAATTCGAATAGAATTTGTTCCCTTGGCCATTTTAATTATTATTAATGGACCAAATATGTATTTTAACAAGTATATCTCTTTTGTCAAATTTTCAATCATTACCATCAATGTTTTGCAAACTATTGCTAAACATTCATTGCTACGGTAAATGACGTTGTTTCCTCTGACATGGGGGCCACCAGTAGAGTGACAGTGGGTCCCATGTGTGACCATGGACGAGGAGAGATTCATTACAGAGCTTTTGCTCTCACTAGAGCAAATTTCTGGAGTCGTTTTGTACACAAACCGCATGAGATGTGATTTGCAGTCTGTACGGAAACCGAACGGCATCCAAACCACACCCGGTGTGAATTAGCTGTAAGAAAAGGTTGGGATGGTATGGAAAAATACAAATTTGAATAAAAGCAATTCTTAGTGTGTGTGTGTGTGTGTGTGTGTGTGTGTGTGTGTGTGTGTGTGTGTGTGTGTGTGTGTTTGTTAATGAGTTGCACAGATGTAAAAAAGTGGGATGTCAAAAAATTATGTAACTTTTTTGAAATTGGAAGTGTTTTATAAACAAGGAGTCTTCAAAGAAAAACATGTAGTTTTATGACACGGAAACAGAAATTAATATATAAAAGCCACAGTGCAAGTCTATCAGACGTCTGCATCACAAGCTTTACGTGATACGTGAAAAAAGAGTTTTCAAGCTTTGCAAAAAGTCATGGTAAAAAAAAAATTTAAAGTTTAACTTTTTTTTATTTTGCATTTTTTGTGATCTCAACAGCTAATTGGAAAGCTGTAGCAGGTCAAAAAAAGGTCAGCCCATAAGCTTTGCTGCAAACTGCAGACCATTGTGGTTGATGCTGCATTATTTTTGTGGAAGTCTTCTAACCTAAAACTATAACTCAAATCCCTTGGCATGAATGCTTTTTAGATCATAATAAGAATACAAAGCAATAAACAACCAACATAAGAGCAGAAATTAATTTATGCTGATTGAAAATAAGGCAGAAATCTGTTTTGCACTGGGTTTTTTATTTTCTGTGATTAGTACTCAACCATAAACACATGAGAAATGGTACAATCATGCTGAAGAAATAACCAAAGTGAAAAAATAAAATTCCACAAAAGCCAAGGATATCTGTTACTGGATTGAAACGCAGCAGCAGCTTGATGCCTGTTCAAGAGTCCGTGCAGCCAAACCTCTGTTTATTGAACGGGCAGGAGTTTGTGAAATAGGACTCACTGGAAAAGAAAAAAAATTTGAAGCGTATTTCACTTTGGCAGGACCTCACCTAGGTAATATAAGAACTGTGAACCAACAGAAGAAACATGCATGGTTTAGAAAAAATATCAAAACAAGTCCAAGTCTTTTTTTCTGACATTTTTAGAATTTTTTGTGAAATCTCAACATATATGGCCTACTGAGTTGCAACCTAATGAGGTCAAGCAGCTTAAGATGGAAGCACAGTCCTGCAATCAGCTTGTATTAGCATTTGAAAGTGGGTTTTTTTCTTGTTAAATATGCTATATCCTGAGAAAATTAAATGTCTCTGCTGTGGGAAGTGGTGCAGCAACTGTTACCCAATTTTCTGGATAAGCTTGTGACATTTCTTCCAGATAAGTAGAAGGGAGGAAACAGATAAAGCTTTCCATGTGGCACGTTCTTTTTCTGGCTCGTTCTTTTGCCCGACTGCCAGGGACTTGTATTTAATGGAGTGGTACATGGAGGACAAGGGGGGAGTAAAAGGTGAAAGTGCTGAGGGAAAATAGTTCTCCCAAATGAGTTTGACGGGGACAGAATGCACACTGATCTGGGAAAGTGGCCAAGCCAAACAGCTCTAAAGGGGGCAAAGGGGAAGCTGTAGTTAGAGTTTAAATAAAGTATATGAGGTGGGGGTGCTGGTGAATGAGACGAGGCGAGAAAAATACCATTACAGAGTGGAATTTAAAATCTGAAGCCAAAAGGGAACCTGGGAGTTGTAGGAGGGATATGGAGCCACCTGTTTAATGATGCTTAACGTACACATTCAGCAAAGCATGGAGGTCTAGAAACCCAGATGGACGCGCTACGTGACAGAGAGCAGGCTGTAGATGAAGTCTCAGCTTCCAGGGAAGTATATGATGAGCAGGAGTGTGTTTTGGCAAATGCAAATGGGTTTGTTTTCTTGAAAACGAAGAAAGTACAATGAGAAAAAAGGACTGAACATCTGAAATCCACATGTTCGTTTGTCTAAAGCCATTTCAGACGCATTTGTGGCTTCATCAAGGCCGAAGTAGCTGCCTGTAAAATAAAGGAATAAATAAGAGGCACACAACGTTAGCCCTTGCTGTGTGGGTTTGTGTGCACATGTGATCATTTGTATGCACAAATATATACAAACGCCGCCTGGCTCCACCACAGAGTCGGGAGAGCTGAGGGAGAGGGCATGTGAGATTCATGCTGCTCCAAACTCTGAAAGAGATTTTCTCGCTATATCTTGCAGGAAATGATTCATTAGGCTGCAGCCCAGTTGGGATCACTCTGACAGGGAATAAGAAACAGCTCCTCACCCCAGGCTGGTGCATTTGGAGTCTGCACTGAGACAAAAGAGGGAAGATGGAAAACAGCCATTGATATGAGAGGAGGGAGTGTTTTCAATATGGCAGGGATGGATGCAGAGATGGGAGAGAGAAGAGGATGTAACAAAGGAGGGAGGGAAAGAGGGCTGGAAGGGCACAAAGAGGGGAAGATCCAACAGCTTCCAGTCAAATTTGTCGTTGCTGAAACATACAGGAAAAACGCAATGTACAAATCCTTCTGAGGTCATCTTGAATGCATTTTTCTGTAACGTATCTCTTACCATGACCACTAATTCCAAAACAAAGAAGAGTACATCATAGTAAGAGTTAAATTCAAAGAGAAAATATTTCACTAAGAAGCAGCCAATGGCAATATTAGAGGTTTATTATGTATTTTTAGTTTTTTACTGGTGAAAACGTTGCTTAACACTTGCTGATACGTGCTTCCTTTAAAAAGAACCTCTTTTGTGTGTTTTGGAGTCCATATTTAACTGTTGCTCCATTAAACTTGATGATTTGTGGCTTTATTCTGAAGCTATTTTAGGTAAAAGCCTAAACTGATACTTCATATCATTTGAAGTGGGGGTTTGTGGAAATTTTATGATTAATAATATCTGTTGGAGAGATCTTTGAGCAACCTTAGTTTGGAGAACGAGAGATTAGTTCTGATCAGTAGCAAAGTGTCGTAAAACAAATTCAAATCTCTGAAATTACAAATGCTATTTTATAACCTTTACGCTGCCATAAATTTCCCATTCCATGGTGATTTACAGCAGAATTACTATGAAATTCCAGCCTAAATGGACACACATCCTTTCCACAAATCTACATCCTTTCGTTGTGCCTTGTTGTACAATGACAATAAACGCTTTCTATTCTATTCTCTAAAAGGAATTTGATGTAATTTTCCCAACCCATTTCTGCTGCAAATAACAGAATGTTTTATAAATTTGCATGAAATGTCATATTTTAAATGCTTTTGTATTAACTTTTTAGATTTTTTTAAGACTATAATTGTTTTAAGAAAGCAAAAACATTTTGTAAATATGACTAGCAATTAGCCAATCTGTTCAAACTGAAGTATTTCTGTTGATAGCACTATTTCTCCCAACTGAGGTTGTTCTAAGCACTATATTCAGTAGATGAGATATTAATTGTTCAAACTCTTTTCACAGTTGAAAATGATCATTTGTCCTCAGAAACTATTTTAGGATGAACTTTTAGCATTGTATTTTCTAATTTAATGTTTAAATTCTTTTCCATTTGATCACACGAGGCAACATTTTACTTACCCAGACAAGAAAAGCATTGAACTTCCTGAGACCTGAGCTATAGGGTTATATTATTAATTTCCCCTATCTATTTGGAATTGTGCCTCAAAATATATAATAGTTTTTGAAATATAGGTACTTTAAAAATAAAATTAATGTTCACATTTTAATTATTATTTATCAATGTTTTTGTATCATGAAATCAAACTTGGTTTACCTAGATAATACTACCAGGTCTGAATTCAACAAAATAAAATAATATAGTGCAACAATATGTGGACAGTTTAAAAAGAAATAGCCATGTGATTTAAAAAATTACAAATGTCACTTGAGCAGTGAATTTGTCAAAAATGAAATTTATTACACACCAACCACTCCTTACTTACTAGACATTCATTGGTTTGTTGATACAAGTTTTTTGCATTTGTATTTCAACATCTTGAGTTTTCCTTGTTTTTAGCTCTCAGATAAAACAGAATCCTCCTCAAAAGATATTAAAAGTTGGAGCTATTGTGAGCAAAGATCAACCAGATTTTTTCTGTAAGTGTTGAAAGGTGGAATGAAGGAGTGAGAGCACCTCTGACTAAAAGAAGATCCAGAGACGGAGCAGGCCTGGATTATCTGTTAAACTTCATTACTCAACCTCCCACTCAGCTTTATAAAGTGACAGAGTGAACAGATAGCTCTGTGTGTGTGTGTGTGTGTGTGTGTGTGTGTGTGTGTGCGTGCGTGCGTGCGTGCGTGCGTGCGTGCGTGCGTGCGTGCGTGCGTGCGTGCGTGTGTGTGAGCAGGCTTCAGACAAATCTCACAGAAAAACATCAAATTATGAATTAGCTGAGTGTCAGTGAGCTATCAGTCTGGGAACACAGCACCCGCCCCGACCACGCTGCAAATCAGACTGAGACACTCTCCCCACAACTTCATCTATCATCTTGTAAAACCATAAGAGCCCTCTTTCTGTGTGAATACATGCGAACGCTTCCAGGAATGTCCTCCCTGGGTTTACTCGCAACAGGCAGGCCAGTCGTTACGCAGCTCAAACCCCAGAAAACATGTTAAACGGTCAGATTCTGGATGCTCTCTCTTGAAAGATTTAGACTCGAGATGATAATTTCCTTGGTTTCTGGCGATAAAATCTTACATTTAGTGGGTAATTTACAGTCTTCTTGCACTGAAGTGGTGTTTGGTAATGATCCTGGTCAGAGCTTGCTTCTTTGACTCAGATGTTTGGGTTTGGGTTGACGTATTTGTTGTACAGAATTTGTATGTGTCACCTGTACTTATGACCTCTGGATGTCTGAAAATTCTGTTTTTTGGGGGAGCAGCAAAATACATGAAATCATCTCTTTAATAGAGGACTGAGAAGAATGAAAAATACATTTTTGATAAAAACAATATTGTATAAGACAATAAATGCTATTTGAATTTAAAATTCTTAAATCAATTTAAATAATCTTATCTCTGTAACTCAAGATTTTCAAAGCACCTTTATATTTCCTCAAAATGTTTATTTTTGCATTTTACCCTGATGCAATTTATTTAAAATATTTTTATTCAATCGTTATTCTTGTATTTCTTCATATTTATTTTCAAAAGCCTAAACCAGGCATGTCAACAGTATGAATTTCAAGAAGATTTAGTCCTCCAGCAGGTTCCTGATGAACTTAACATTTTTATGTTCAGATATTTACTAACGTGAGACAGAACAGCAAAAAATACAGTTCAACTAAAATCTTATCCAATCCAGTACTCATCTTTAATGATTCTTTTATTTTAATTTAATTTTCTGGTAAATAAAACCACAAACCGTCACTGACTTACTGAACACATAACAACAGCACATGTGTGCACATGTGAGCACATTTTTAAAACTTTACTAAAGATGAATTCAAATTTATTCTCAAGACCAAGAAACTAGAAATTAATTGACCAATCAAACGGCGGAAATTTGATGCAGATTTTTTTTTATAAGGAAAATGTTTGAGACCCCCTTTTTCCACATCTACACTGATTTACTGGTCCTTTTCTATAAGAAAACAAATACTTTTTCTGTTCATTAATATAGTGTATTATTGGAATTACTTTTGCACTTTTTATTATTTAAAACTTTTTTTAAATGTCAAACCAATAAACTGCCAGGTTCTGAATAAAAATGAGTGGGTAAAGTTTGCATCTTTAAATGCTAAACTTGCACAAAGAAGACCTGACCACTTGTGAAATGAACTGCTAAGGCAGCGACTTCCTATTCCATTATCACAACACGCGTCACATCTGCATTAATGAGGTTGCACTGCAGAGCGGAGAGCTCCGTGCACCACAAAGACCAGCTTCGAGGGCAGCTATTGTGTCCTCTCTCTATTTTTGTCATGCGTTAAACAAAGTCAAGCTGTTTCTCTGCTGCTGCCAAGCCCCTATTCTGTAGCTACAGTATATTCTCAAAGAGAGGCTGCAGTGATACACAGAACAGATTACCTCTGCCTGGACCGTGATCATAAACAGCAACCACATGCTGCAACACATAACAGAAAACATGATGACAACCACAGGCCTGATGAGAATCTTAATTTGACTCAGTCTTTGTGGTATGCATCCGTTATTCCTTCCTCTCTGTTCAGTGATTCGTCTCTCTTCACTTCTCATCCACTCATGTCCTCATAGGTTGATTTCCAAAGTTGTTGATCAACATAACAAAGCAGCATTGATGTTAGTTATTTGGGCTAAGAGACAGTTTCTGCATAATTTTACTGATTTGAGTTTCTTAAGTTACTATCTGTAACTGATTCAGAGTAAGAGGTGAGCTGCTGTAAATTTGTCTTAAGCCCTTGTGGAGTATCAGGATTAGTACTTTCATCAAAAACCTGCCACATCCAGTCCCATACATGTCTGATTCCCTCTGATGGAGGACCTACAGGTGAGAAAAGCCAACTGTGTTGCTATATATTTACATAACTAAAAAACTGATCATTACATAATTGCTTTTAATAATAGCCAAGGAATTTTTCCATTTTAAAAACTAGATATTTAAAGTATTATTTCCTCATTCAAGCTTTGAAATGTTCAAAATGAACATATTCAATAAAATAACTTAGTGAAGAGCTCTTAAACATTAAACTGGTTCAAACTTCCACTGAGGATTATATATATATATACTGTATATATATTGTTTATATTGTCTTTTTACTTTACCATCCGCTTCCGGTCCAAAATGACCCGGTACGGAACCTGAATCAGGAGGGCCTGGTCTGAACTCTAAGAAACAACCCAAAAAACTCACCAACTGTCAAGTTGATTAAATCAGGACACATGAATCCAATCATCAGAGTTGTAACAAAGCTGTCAAGAAGGATTCTTTGAAAAAATATCTATTAGCTCCCTCCACTGTCCTTCGCTGCTTGAACACAACGTCCGGCTGGTCAGGTCCAACCTCTTTAAGATGACGGTTTTCCTGTGCTGTTCTTCTGTGAAACGGTTCACTTTTGAGGGATGAAACTGAATTAGTTCTCTCAATAACTCAAACTCACGTTCTTCTACTAGCTGCCTCCTGGTCACTATTGCTGCTAACTGAAAACAAAGCAGTGCACGTAGAGCTTCCGTGTCAGCTCCTCCTGGTCTGAGCCAATATGCCGTTCTCCTGCCGTTCTGCGCATGACACGGACGCTAGATTCAGCGCCCCTCGGCTCTCCTATACTTTGTACAGAAGGCGGGTTCCAGTGTGCATGCGTCAGTAACAGCGAACAAAGCGTAGGTATATTGGTAAAGCTGAGTGCGCCCAGGACATGTGCAGAAGACCCCAAAGAAACAGTAAGTATATTACGCAACCTTTTGGTCTGGTAAAAAATAGTGAGAGAACATTTTAAAACTACACCTAAATGCAGATTATACACAGTACTTATTGTATATATAATGGATAGATGGTTTAGTTTTATTTTCATGTTTGTTTTTTTATATTTTGTGATTCCTATCCTCTTCCTCTTAGACTGGTGGGGCGGCGCCCTAGCGCCCCCTATGGACGGGCCACCACTGGTAATACCAGCAACCTGCTTCACCACCTTAGCTGAAAACACGCTTGGAATACCAAGAAGGTCTCAAGCTTCGATCTGCACCCTCCACCTCCACGGCTAAAACGGCTAGTAGCAGTCAGTCAGACATCCATTACAGACGCTTTCACTAAAGGGACCGCTTATGAAAAAAGCCAGCGGTGGGTTGAGATAACAACACAATAACGTTCCACAGAAGGTTACTTCTCTCTTTTGACAAACATCCTTTAACAGGGTTATGTATTTACCTGCCTGTGACTGGACATGAAAAAACTATGATATTCTGCATATGAAAGTAAAATGGACTATTAAAAGCCGGCCTAGTGCAGTAATTATTTTATAATAAAAAATATTGTGGGTAATAACGGCCGTGTAAAAAATATAATCAAATACCATAAAACTGATATATACCGGTATACTATATATATATTTTCTTTTTAAACCGTGATATGAAAATGTTGCCATACCGCCCAGCCCTACTTCACTAAAGAAACAAACAATGATGAAAATAATAATGATATATCAAATCCCAAAAGAATTACAACTTTCTAGATGGACTGACATGACTCCCAGGTCAACATGATTCCCCCTGAAAAGAAGAGAACGGTTCATCTGTTCATCCGTCAGTTTAATTAAACAGTGCTCCCATTAAGTGCTGATTATTTTTGACCAAACTTTCAGAACGCAATGAAAGAAATTGAGGGAACGCAGGAAATCAAGCCAGGTTTCTCCCATTAAAGCCTTCCTAAGAGTTCGCTCTGTTTATTTCACACCAAGTTGTTTCCTGTTACTAATAACCCAACCCATCCCATTTGCGGTAACCCATAGGGACATTCTCTGCGCGCAAGATCAAGATCCAGATTGAGGCGACGAGAGAAAAGACGCAGCGTGTGAGTAAATGTCATCCCAAATATGTGATGGCATTACTCTTAATCACTGTCTCGCCCAAACAAACCTCCTCTCCAGTTTGCAGAACCGCTGAAACCACATCCTGGAGTTTTTCAACAAAATGCTAACCTGGTGACAGCTCTTGAAATGTTTCATGGCGTTACATACCGCTGTGATATGTTGTGTAATTCCCAAACTCGGCCGAATCTTCTATCAGTGAGCACAGCATGACAGAAGATGGAGGTAAAACAAGGAGGAGAGAAAGACGGAGGAGATGAGAAGTTTTGTTTGGTTGCATCCCTGTGGCATGCACATTGTTTCTGGGAAACAGGAAAGAGGTCAGTGATGTGTCTTGCAGAAAGAGGGAGTGTGAAACTCCTCCGAGGGGAAGCAGACTACACAGCCAGATGCAAACATGTATAAATTCACAAGGATAGAATTCAAAAATAAGAAATCTGAAGTGATTCATCACAATTAAACCTATAAGTGATGTCACCTTAACACCAAATCTATCAAAGTTCCAATGCTTGTCTCTGCTCTCCCACTGTTTAAATCTCTCAGCTGAATATTGGGGAAATCGTTACAACACACACCAACAGTAAATCATTAGACACACACAGCCTGCTGTATAATTTATACCTGTTTGGCTCCCACTCGGTGATTTAAAGCGATTGCTTCAGCAGAGAAACCTCTCAGTGCAGGTCCTCTCCCATGCATATTCACAGCAAGTAAATCCATCAAAGGCATTTATCACAGGAAATGTGGTGTTGTGTTTGGGATGTCAGACAAGTGGGGAATTAGACTTTACAAGACATAAAGTTTATTTTAAGACTTTTTTTGGTCTTGTTTAAATAGCCATGCATGGAACACGGCGTACTTATATTTTCCCTACAAAGTTCACTTCAGATCTGACTGATCCTGCTAGAGATGCTGCAATAACAATATACCCTTAATACCAGACAACGCCCAAACTTATGACTGTAAAGACAAAAACATGAAGGTGTCATGATCTGTTCCCCTTTGTGTTCCTCGCTCCTCTCCTGCACCTGGGCCCTACACAACACTGCAAAACGTGACAGAAGGTCTCTGTATAATAAAGTATTTAAGAGTCACGTGGGAGGTTCACAGTTGAAACTTTGCAAGAAAAGCTAAAAATCTACACTAAAATGATAGATAAGGAAAAAAATTCATGAGGTTGCAAAGTCCAAACTGCAACCAAAAGAGAGGTCTGAATTAGCAAGTTTTCACAATCCTTACTACATTTGAGCAATATTTTAGAAAAACTGCCAAAATTCTCCAACGATATTTGTATCAGTTGTTATAAGTTTCTATTTAAAGCAATAAAATTTACTGATTCATTCATATTTTCTGAGTTTTTATTCCTCGCCTGCATGAGCTTCTTTTGGAAGATGTTTTTATGTAATTGTAGTGCTCCATGCCATCACTCTTCAGCTGAGAGGGTTAAGTGTAAAGCTCAAACTGTTTCGTGTGAAGCCACCATGGGATGCTGTCACATCAGGTTATAGAGGAGCTGACCTCAGACCCTAATCACCAGCAACAGCTGAGCAAGTGCTGCAAGTGCAGGAAGACACTGCCAGAGTGCAGGAAATAGCCAGGGTCAGAATCTGCTTAGTTAAAGCATTCTTTTCTTGGCAAAATAAAAGATCTTTGGTTTGTTTTGGAGACCTTCCGTGACAAATCTGCTGCGTTGCTGCAAGTTTCTAGTCAACATGAATAGATAACATGTGAAATAAGAAACATTCCACAGGAACAGTGGCTTCTTTCCACAATAAATGATCCAAATAGAAGCTAATTCATTTGATGGACTACTGAATGTGGAAACAAATTTGTCAATCAGCAAAAGGTTATTTTCCAAAGGGGAACGAAAGCGCTGTGGCAAACTTTATTCATTTAATTGTGTTCCACAGCCCAGTTCAGTTATTGGAAGAAGTTAGTGAAGGTTGGTGAGGTTTGTGGAAAAAACAGACAGCGTCAGTCAGGCGGCCCTGAAGAAGTCTGGAGGGGAGCTTTCATCCCAGCCTACTGAACAAAGTAGGGTGACAGTTAAAGATTAATAAACAACAAGGAGTTACTGATTTCTGGATATTCAAGGCAGCAACTCACACTGTTTACAGTGGGGATAACTGTGCATATTGTAGATTGGTGGAGCTCCCACCAACATGTATTCCAACAAGAACCAGAGCTGGTAGTCCGGAGATGAACTGTCCAATAACTGGAGCAGAAGTCGCCGAGGTCGTCAAACATCTACAAGGCAGTGGAGCCTCACAGTTGACGTGATTGATCTTGTCCAAGGCTATGGAAATGTATTTTTATTTTCATTTAATCTTTATTTTACCAGAAAATTCAATTGAATTAAAAAAACTCTTTTTCAAAGGGTTTTCTTTTTTGTAGGACTGTCTTGGTTAACTAGGGGCGCAACGGATCACCATCAATCCGTGATCCGTACATGGGAGTTTGCTCAACCAGTCTATGTGTTTTGTTGACCTAAGAAGGCTTATGACTATGTCCCCAGGGATTATGGGATGGATAGCCTTTTGTTAATTTCACCTCTGCTTTTGTGGATGATGTTTCATCAAACCTGACCTTTATCTCTTACTGGGGAGGTTCACAGCCAAGTCTGAAGCTGGGATGAGGATCAGCACCTCCTAATCTGAAGCCATGGTCCTCAACTGGAAAAGGGTGGATTGCCAACTCTAAATTGGAGGATAGGTTCAACTTCAAGTGTGAAGTTTAAGTATCTCAGGGTCTTTTTCATGAGTGAGGGAAGGGGGGAGTCTGAGATTGACAGGCCGATCAGGGCAGCATCAGCAGTGATCCGAACGCTGAACCAGTCTGTTGAGGTGAAGAGGGAGCCGAGTCAGAAAGCAAGGCTCTCGACTTACTGGTCGGTCTATAATCCTCCTCTATGGTCATGAGCTTTGGGCAATGACAGAAAAAAACGAGGTCACAAACAGCTGACATGTTTCCTCTGCAGGATGGCCTTAGAGGAGGAAACTGAGAAGCTCAGACATTCGGGAGGGTCCCAAAGTAGAGCTGCTGCTCCTCCACATTAAAAGGAGACAGTCAACGTGGTTTAGGCATCTGGTCAGGATGCCTCCAGGACACCTCCCGGAGGAAGTATTTCCTGGAAGCATGTCCTGGTGGCAGGAGGTCCCCTAGTCAACCCAGGACATTCTGAGGGTTTATATCTCCAGGCTGGGCTGGGAAGGCCTGGAGGCAGTGTATTAGTCAGAAACTTTGAAAGTGGGTGTCATACTGGAAAAAGTGGGTGTCCACCGCCTTCGCTTTTTTACATAAAAATGTCAAGATGATTTAAGTAAAATTGGGCAACTATAACTTTTATTCCAGTTTTATCAGGAACCCGTTATTCTTATCAAAAAGGTCTGTTTTATACAGTTGTATCATTATACCAACATAATAGGTCAACGTTTTATGTAAATAGATGGCAGGGAGTTGAATCCATCCATACAAAAATAAACATACGTATTTAAGTTTTCCATTTTGTTAAGCAATTTTGCCACAAATTATTTTAAAAAACTCTCCTGAGATTCTCTTCTAATCAGTAAAGAACTGTGTTCAGAAAATACTTACCTTGTTGACCCGAATATAGGACAAGGTTTTTGTTGAAAATAATGTAAAAATGTGACGTCATCTTATAATCAGGGTCTAACCAGTAATGCTATTGTTTGAGGTCATTACACAACCGCAACAGCAGAGGGCGCCAGCGTTTTGTAAAGCCAGCGCTGTCCTGAGCAGACTGGTTAAAAATGGGGCGTGTTAACAGAAAACTAACTAAAGCAGGGTTATGAATCTAATTTTAAAAGGTCAATGCAACAGAGGCGTCAAACAGCTGTCAAGATGTACAGCAGATCAGAAGACGTCAGTGAGTTCTAAGGTCTTCTTATCTTTCTTGTGTAGAAATCTGTAATTTTTCTTCGTTTTGCTTCATTCGGACACGACATCTTCCAAGGACTGGACTGCGACTAAGCAGGTTAAAATGTTGATCAAAACAGAGCTGGCGTAAGTTGATGCGTTCCACCAACCAGACAATTTCCAACAAATAACTTCCTTGCTGAGAGCCAATCAAAATGGGCATATAATAGGGCTGTCGCGGTTGAGGAATTCCCCGTGCGGTGAGTCAGGGCGGCTCAATATTGCGGTGTGCGATTTTATTGCAGCACTTTATTTATTTAGCACATTTCTTTGTAAATTACTAAAATAAAATAACAATAAAAAAGCGCCCGTTTTGTTAAAATCAAGTATATAAAATAGATTTACCTGGCGCGGGGGGGCTCTATCATTTCACTTTCACACACAAATAACGGTGATTTATAGCTCTGTCATGTCCTTGTTACGCACAAGGAAAACCAGCATGTTAACCTGATGCGGTTTCAGACAGGATCTGAGAGGGGTGACAACATTTCCAGCGACACTGAAAACCCTCTCGGAAGGTGCGCTCGTTGCGCAAATACACATGTAGTTGCGTGCGACTCTGGAGAGCAAAGAGAATCGCACTTGGTTGTTACGCCACCGTGTCAGGGGATCAGGGGTCGCATTAAACGGAACTTTCCGGTATTTAACTGTTTTTTTTTTTTTTTACTCTGACGGAAAGGTCTGAAGAGCGCCGGTCATTCTGACAGGTTTGCGCGCACGCCATCAGACCGTCATAGGCAATCACTGAATTGTCCCCACTAACAATTTGAACCAAGGATGCAGAACTAGCGCTGCATCTCCACCAACTAATACCTGCAGCCCAGACTGAGGTTCTGCTGAGCGCAGACCTGTGATCCAGACGTCCTGCGCTCTGCAGCAGAAGAACACTGGTCCGCCATCAGGTGTCGGACCTGATGGCTGATCAAACGCCCCTTTGCAATCCGGTGCTCAGCACGCGATCAGATATGGATTAACTACACTTTCTGTTGTAATGTGCTCTCAGAGCAGCATTTATAAGCTGTGGAGGCTTGTTGACACGCAAAATCTGCTCCACGAGCCGAGCGCACATAGAACTGGACCTCAAACACTCCCTCACGAGGAGGTCCGCATTAAACATCAGCACCGGGTTTTCCCCTGAGTATCTCAATGAAAAATATGTGAACCCCTCACCTCTCTCATGATCTCATAATGAACGTTAATATTATATAGTAATCAGAGTTCCACGGAGCGTACAGAGCTGCACCTGCTGCTGCGCTCGACTCCGACAGAGTTTTTAGAAATGTCTATCTGATGACTGGCTGATCGACTAATTTAGAGTCTAATCCTGTGGATTTATGTGCTAAATGGGCCCAGTGTTAGAGTAATAATCCTACTGAAAATGTAATTATTATAATTTTTAAAATTAATAAGTGACGGATAAAAATAGATTACGACCGGATTTTTTTAACCCTGTCAGTCAAAATGACGGAAAACCAAAAAGCCCAGCGCGACCTCTGCAGGGGATTTTCATTAGGCTCGATGGGTTCCTTCTTCAGGTAGTGACTGAGCTCCAGCTCGGCTCTAACCCTTTGGGACAGATGCAGAAGACGTGCTGGTCCGTGACTTCAGCAGGTCTCTGAGCGTTTTTTTTTTTTTTTTTGCCACTGGTGGCAGCACTGTCTCCGCCAAGGATTCTGGCTGGGCTGCAGCTGACGCACTGGCACCGCTCCCTCCATCTTCCATGTGTACGATCTCCTCCATCAGCGCGCACTTTACCTCATCATCATCATCATCAGTATTGTCAGGTGCAGTAATTGCAGTGGCCCGTCATGCAGTGCGGTAGGTTTCTTAATATCGCGATATTTCATTTGTGCGGTTACCGTGACAGCCCTAGCATATAAATTGCCGGCCTGGGGATTCCCTGGAATTTGGAAAACCCCTTCTGCGTATTTCCGGTAGAACTTCTCTTTGCTGACCAGCTTTGGCGATATTTCATTTTACTTACACACAAAATGAAAGTTTGCTATTAGATATTACACAAAATGAGGACAGCTTTGCCATCACATTTAAAAGCCTTCCCTTAAGATTTAGGTCGTCCTTTTAGAAAACATGACGTCCAAATGACGGCTGGATGGCTCACTAGTTAAAGGGACACGGGTTAAGATTTTAAATAAAAATAATCATGCATGCTCAGTTTTAAGTGATGAAGCATTTTAAATCAAAAAGAATGAGGCCACCAATGTATCATTCCATTATCTTGAACAGGCTGTGAGCTGTAAAATGTTCTGCAATTCTGGAACGAACGAGTTCATTTCTCAAAGCTGACCCTAGTTCCCTTAATACTATGCTTGGGGGTGGGTGTATTATATATTGAAAATAAAATTGTCTTTGCTCAATATCTAACAAAACAACACACAACTAATATTTTTCCTTTTTTTGGTTAAATTTATATTCTTCTCTTGGCATACAACACAGTTTATAAACATTTAACGTGTTTCACAAGAGTTCAGTTAACTCAACTCATTTTCAGTCTTACCACAACCACTGGTGAAAGAAATTGACCATCCTGGAGTCGATGATAGAGAAGGAAAACCAACAAGCTGCAGGCAGATGATGATGATGATCCAGTGAGCAGAGGGAGGATGAGGGTGACAAAGATGAGGACGTTCAGGAGGCAATAGACTCCAGACAGCAGTCGGGATTATATATCAACCAGAAACAAAAACCAGCCTGCACAAATGTGTGCAGGAAAATATTTAATTTTCAATATTCACAATTCACATCTTTCTTTAACAACATAAAATATTTTTGTTAACAACATATTTAGGAGTCTAATCACAAAACAAATTTCTAAAAAGCATCTTTGGAAAAATATTTAAGCAATGAATACATTTTTAACATTTACCTTATTACCCAACTGGTTTTATGTAATCTTCAAACATCTTAAAACTACTAAACATCCCAAAATACCACAATGCTAGTTAGCCAAGTGGCTAACCATCAACTCACCAGGTTCAGTACTCTGCGTCTGCATGAGACGATGATACCCAGCTAAGAATGTGATTTAGCCAGCAGCTAATGGTAACTTCAGTTCAACTGGAGTTAAAGGTTCTCTGACAAATAAATCACACTCCTGTGCATCTCAATTTAATTATGTAGCAACTTGTGCAATTTAACACAGGTTCTGTTGCTAGCTGACGGCAGAACATCTTTCTTTTTCAGACTGACAGGAATTGTACTTTCAAAATAAAAGCCTCAGCGTGCAAATAAATAGAAATGGATAATATGCTTGCTCAGTTTCGCCACAAGGAGGTGCTAACTGAACAAATTTGATCAAAATGCCTGTCTTAACACTACAAGATACTTAAATCAAATTGAGTTTTTGACTCAAACCATCAAATAATGCTTTTTAGGAGATTACAGTCTTCACAGACAACACACAATATGCTAAATACTCTTAAACCTCGTGGTATTTCCGCATACACACTCATTTGGAACATGTGTGAACTAGCTTACCATCGTTCAACAGCAAATTCAATACATTGAAAGTGCTTATTTGAAGGTTCTCCACTCTCTAAAACAGATTTTAATCAGTGACATAATTGATTATATCTTTTTATATTGTTGTTGTTGTTGTTTTAGTGCAAAACAACTAGGTTTAATATCTTTTCACACTCATCTAAACCCTCATGAAAGAACAGATGCTCAGTTTGTTAATTACCTATGTCAGGCTACCTCGAATAAGTTTAGCACATTGCTTCCGGTTTCATTCAAAATAAAGTCCACATTTTAAAAAATATAACCAACAACATTTACAATCATGAAATGAAAAAACAAAAAACAATAATCATACATACAGTTTTACCAGGTGGCTTACAAAAAGAAGGTTAATTTACATTTATTCTTTATTCATTCTAAATTGACAGTTTTTTTAAATACTTGACAAACATATGAAACTAGAAATTCACCGATTCTGTTTTGAGGGCTGATACCAATTTCAATTCTTGTTAAACTCTGATTTGTGAACACCAAGTGTCTGGTTCTGATTTCTCAGGCTCTAAAAATAATTTCAGGGTTTTTCACAATGAAAAGTATTAACACAAAGGGTTAGAATTGTAGTGCACATAAAGGAGGGCAAAGGTTAAAAAGTCATCCTGTCCTGTGCTGCAAAATAAAGCCTGGATCTTATCGGGTTTGGATTTACCAGAAGAGACAGAGACTATATCATTGCTTGTCATGGAATTGTTTTTCTCCACAGTGTTATCATCCTAGGAAATGAGATAACACTGTCTTTCTCCTAGTGTCCCCAAGAACTCTCTGCCCGGTCACCCTGTCTGATTCTACAGAATAAAGCTGTGAATAAAGTACATTTCTATCTATTGTTCTAACAAAACATTTTTCAGATGGCATGAACAAAATGTTTATTGATCAAAGATAATTGATTCTTGATGAAAGGTTCAGTAGATCATTTAGAAATCACTGTTTATTAATCTTAGATAAATAGATTTTAATTTAATTCATTAAATGTGTCACTTTTATTGAAGAATTTATCAAATTAATCTAGTTTGTGATTGATTTGGGTTTCATGACATCAATATAAGAATGAATAATGATTTCTTCACGTTAAATTATAAGTTTATTATAATCCAAAGTTCTGGAACTTTGAGAGATGCATTGGGGGGGGGGGGGGGGGGGTCTTGTTAAAATGGTATCACGCTTTAAAGGCATACTATGCAGTTTTGCTTGTTTTTGCTTCCCCTGGTGCCCGTTTTAAGTCACTGCCGTAAAAACGTTAGCACCAAAACATCTTCAAAGAACCAAATAAATCCAGTTGCCTTTATTTAAAACCCTTTTTTGGATTATCATGACCTGGATGACTGACCTGGATGACCTTCACCAGGACATAAGGAATTTGAACACACTTTGTTTAATACTTTGTAGAAAAGCCTTTGTTGGCGATTACAGCTTGATGCCTCTTGTATGGTGAAACCAGTTGTCTGCATTGCTCAGGAGTGATTCTGGCCCAGTCTTCCAACCAGTGGTCTTTAAATCTTTAAGCTTCTTTGGGCTTCTTTTATGGACTTTGATCATCAGTTCTCTCAGGTGATTGACTGAGCCATTCAAGCAACTTGATTTTCTTTCTTTGAAACTAGATCATTGTTTCTTTGACCTTGTGTTTGGGGGTCATTTTCTTGCTGAAATGTCCATCCTTTTCATTTTTCATTTTCAGCTTTCTGGTAGATGGCAGCAGATTTTTATCCAGAATGTTCCAGCTCATTTCTCCATTCATCCTGCCTTCAGTAATATGAAGTCTGCCAGTACCCCCTGCTGAAAAGCAGCCCCATCAAGATGCTTCCACCTCCAAACTTAAAGCCGCACTCTGGAGGATTTCATCAGGAGAGCAGTTTTTGAATCTAGCGTCCAAAGGCTCCTCCTCAAAACATCTCGTCCGGTCGCGTGTGCGCGCGTGCGTATATACTTCGGACATGAACTGTACAGCTCAATGTGTAGGGTTTAATCACTCACAGTTCACAATCTTATTCCAACAACACTACGAGGGTCTGATGAGCCCTCTCTGTCCCTGCTGCTTCTGATATTAGCTCTGTTAGCAGAGAGCTGCTGCTGGACTCTGAAGCTGAACTTGACTCGGCCCTGGATGAACTTTCTGACCAAAATAAACGCATAATCCTGTCAAGCCTTGCCATTCTGTGAGGTGAAAGGTTTAAAAATAAAAATAAATCCATCTTTAGCTGGAGAATGGGTAGGTTTTTAGTAAAAATGAGCTGTGAGTCCTCAGTGAACGAGACGGTAAACAGAGAAACACACGGAGCGTCCTGTACGACAGCGCCCCCTACTGGTACAGGTTTGGTCGATGCGCGTGCATGTTGAGAGAATGCAGACATTTGAATTTCATTGGCTGAAAAATGTCGGCGGCAAGAAATAATGCAAAGGAGGCTCTAGGAGGAAGGAGGGTCTTCATCAGAATGACAGACGTTGTGGAACTCAACCCATAGATCATAGTTTAGACCTGAAATATCATTTAAAACATTTAGAAAACTTTGATACAGAGAAAAATAACCCAGAGAGCCGCTTTAACTGTTGGTATGGTGTTCTTGGAACAGTGGGCAGTGCCATTTATTCTCCAAACATGGTGTGTAGAGTGATAGCCAAAATGTTCTATTTAGTTCCATCTGACCATACTATAGTCTCCCAGTAATCCACAGGCTTCTCCAAATGCTGTTTTGCAAACTTTAACAAAGCCTCAACATGCTTTTTGTTCAACAATGGAGTCTTGCATGGTGAGCATGCATGGATGTCATGTGGTTCAGTGCATTGCTTATAGTTTTCTTTGAAACAGCAGTACCTGCTAATGAAGGTCTTCCTGAAGTTCTGCCCGAGTGGTTCTTGGCACTTGGAGAACTCTCCTGATTATTCTTCAGATTCCTCAGACACACTCTAAAAAGTAAAACCATCATTTACTTACATTTTTTGGTGTAACATTTTTACACTCAAGAATTTTGAGTAGATTGGAGACAATTATATTGATAAAGTTGGCTTTTACTTAGTAGAATTGTCTCCAATCTACTTAAAATTCTTGAGTGTAAAATGTTACACCAAAAAATGTAAGTAAATGATGGTT
>SSNR01000065.1:525863-752330 GCA_006937965.1 Callopanchax toddi | reverse complement strand
GTATTGCTGTATTAGCAATAAAAATTACGTGATTGGTTTTTCTATTGTATGCTAAGTATATATTTGATCTAGCTTGAATGCAGAAAAACATCACACAGCTCTTTCCTAGTTTTTGGAACATGTTTGGATACGTTTTCTGCAACTGTCAAATTATTTTGTAAGAAAGACAAGGCATGACTTTAAGTCACATGAATTGTGCTGTCAGTGATGTAACTTCCGGGAATTTGATGCAGTTTGAACGCACATAAATACATTTACTTGTATTCAAAGCTCTTTCTCTGTTTTAGAATATCTTTGAATAAGTTTTTCGTAACTTTAAATAAAGAATTTTCTAAAAAGAAGGCGGCGTGACTCTAAGTCACGTGACTTCCGGGTAAAAAAACCCCACTTCCGGTAATTGACGTCATGGAGGTTCATGCGACGTCATGGAGCTCCGTGCGCCATTTTGATGCAGCTGGGTACTCTTGCATTCCCGAGGGAGTCCGGGATCGGAAACAGGACGCAGGAATGCCGTACATCCTCATCAGTACGCAGATACGACTGGTGCGTATCCTAAACGCTTGCATTTGCGGTTTTATTTATTTAGCTTTTGCAACACGTCACTTATCAGTCTATGATTCACTCAAAAATATATGCACGGGACTTTTATAGTCTTTTATAGTCTGCATGTTGAGAAAAAAAATGGAGAAATACGCTTTTTTGGGGTCATTTTCCACTAAAATAAAAACACATGTTGCCCGTCTCTCAGCTTGTTCCTGCACGACTCCAGCAACCTAATTCTACAGCCTCTGAGCTTTAGGTAATCTATTTTTAGTCTGCACAGATATATTAGAGATTATTATGCTGCCAGAGGGCTACAGGTGTAGCCTGTGAGTGAAATGCAGCCCAGGCTGCACAAATAACAGTAAACTATCAGTTCTCTCCTTACAAATCAATACATAATGCTCTTAAATGGTGTCTTTCAGGAGACTGGTCCAACAAATGTAGGAGATGAATTTTCTGATCCAGCTGTCATGAATTACCTGGGAGCAAGGAAAACAACCATGCTGGGAAACAACTTGTAAGTGAGAAGTTGATGCAGATTTAGGCATATGTATATATATATATATATATATATATATATATATATATATATATATATATATATATATATATATATATATATATATATATATATATATATATATATATATATATATATATATAGCACCATATTTCCCCAAGTTTGAAACTTAAAGCTGGTGTTTCTTTCATTTTGGCAGTCGAAATGTACATATTGACAACAGAGCTGAGATCCAATCAAACTGGAGGTGAAAAAATTGCAGTTCAGGAAAGCCTGTGCTTCGCAGATTTAGAATAAACCATTCAACCTGATGGAATACAGATCAGGGACATGTTGTCATTGGCAATCTGATTCAAATCCTGCTGGGAAATGAACCAAGGTGTGGAAGGAGCTGAACGAGCACCAGAACACTTAACGGCCATATACTTTCCAAGCAAAGTTTACTGAAAGAGGGGGGAAAGCGTGCATCTGTGGAAAGCATAATTGCTTTGTTTATGCTTATGTTAGCTCTGAATACCACGTGGACGAGCCACCTCGCATGGTGCTGGACAAGCTGGAGAAGATTGGCTTCCGCGTGGTGACGATGACGGGCGTGGGACAGACGCTGGTGTGGTGTCTCCACAAGGAGACGAGCGACTGATCAGAAAGAAGCTTTTGATACTTAATTTTTTCCAGTTAACGGTTTCAGATTGAACTTTAAAGGAAATATGAAACACATTCCACATGTTAAGATACTGTTGTTGTTTACTGCTGGTGAGTATATCAGAGCTGGTTTGTGTGAGATGATAGAGCCTCCTATAAAACTCTTAGATCGGTTTGTTCTTAAATGTCCTCATTAAGTTGCTTTATGTAAAGATGTGGGTCATTTCAGCTGTTTTTATTCAAATAAAACATTTAAATACAAAAAATGTGTAATGTTTTATCACATATCCATCAAACCTTCAAATACAGAAATGATTAAATATTAATATCATGTGAATATGTATAGTGTGACATATTTATCTTCTTACAAAATGTTTTTTTTGTCACAGTAAACAAATTTCATTATCTGATAACTTGAGTAAAAACAAAGTACAGTTTTCTAATGATGATTTTATTTATTAAGGGGACCATGTTACCCAAACCAACCTGGCCCTGTGTGAAAAAGTAACTGTCCCCTAGTTAAATCATGAATGAATTGTGGTTATCTACAATGTAATTAGTGTAAACTCTACACTATTTAGAAATCTGAGCATGATTACTGCAGAATTAAGAAATTACTTCAAAAGAACCTGTTTGACAATAACATACACTAAAAGAAAAAAGCAACACATTATGCCCTGTTCTAAGGAGCTTCATGAACAAAAGAACAGCAGGCCTGATTTGAACATGCAGACTTGTCTCACATTTGCCCCCAAAAATATTGATGATCCCCAAGACGTTTGGGAAAATATTCTCTGGACTGATGAGACAAAAGTGGAACTTTTTGGAAGGTGTGTGTCCCGTTGCAGCTGGTGTAAAACTAACACTGCAGTCCAGATAAAGAACATCATCCCAACAGTCAAACGTGGTGGTAGTGTGACGGTCTGGGGCTGCTTCAGGACCTGGACCACTGCCTGTTTTGATGAAACCATGAACTCTGCTTATTACAAGAAAATCCTGAAGGAGAGTGTCTGACCTTTGACCTTAAACAGGCCGTTCATGCTGGAAACCCCTCCAGTGTGGCTGAAAAAAAAACAATTGTTCAGGGTATTGCAAACGCTGGGTGGCAGTTTTTGCTGCTAATGGTATTAGTAAGTAAGTAAGTAAAGTTTATTTCTATAGCACCTTTCACAGAAAAAATCACAAAGTGCTTCACAGAAAACAGAACTAAACATGATAAAAGACAAATAAAATCAATTAAACAAACAAAATATCATTACAGATCAAAATCATTAATCAACAACAAGAGAACATAAAAGAGTTATTTAAAAGCAGTTTTGAATAATTGGGTCTTCAACTGCTTTTTAAAGGAGTCCAGACTGTCTATACAGCGTAAAACTAAAGGAAGGTCATTCCAAAGTCGCGGTGCAACAGACTGGAAGGAGCGATCACCTCGACTTTTAAATCTGGTCCTTGGAACTGTTAGGAGATTCTGGTCTGTGGACCTGAGAGCTCGGGTTGGAGCGTACGGCTTTATCAGTTCAGTAACATAAAGAGGAGCTTGACCATGTAGGGCCCTGAAAGTTAGAGTCAGGATTTTAAAATGAACTCTACATTTAACAGGTAACCAGTGCAGAGACCTCAGAATAGGAGTGATGTGATCTTTTCTGTTTGCTCCAGTGAGGAGCCTCGCTGCAGAGTTCTGGACCAGCTGAAGGCTGAATAACCATTGGGTCTATTACTTTTTCACATAGAGCCAGACTGGTTAGAATCTTTTTCCTTATGAAATGAAATCATAATTTGAAAACTACGTTTTGTATTTACTAAGGTTATCTTTGTCTGCTGTTGCAATGTATGTGCTGATCTGAAACATTTAAATGACAAAAAACATAAACAAGAAAGGGTGCAAATACTTTTTTCAATACTGTGCGGTCACTGATATCACTGGTTCCCTTGATCATTAGGTCAAAATGATTTTTAGGGCAGTCAGCAGTATTTATCAAGTCTGTATTGTTTTGTCCCATGAAGAGAACAGCTTAATAGTCATACACATGCAATGTGCTAGATTTTGAAAAATTTGTTGGTCAGTGGTGCTGTATGCCATATGCTGTATGGGGTAGAGTCGCTGCTCCTCCGCATCGAAAGGAGTCACCTGAGGTGGTTCAGGCATCTGATCAGGATGCCTCCTGGGCGCCTCCCTTTGGAGGTTTTTCACACATATTCCCACGAGGAGGGAATAAACTGGGGAGAGGAAAATCTGCCTCCATCCTGGACCTGTTACCTCTGTGACCCAATCTTGGATAAGCAGAAGAAGATGGACTGATGGATGTTGGTTTCTTGTCAATTGATGTGACAAAAAAGCACATCATTTCTGCAGGAAGCGATTTGTCACTGGGATTTAGTGCCATGCATAGCATTTATCTGCCCAGAGATGTCCCTGTGTTTTAATTAGGTTACTCAGGTGAGGTCAAAAACAGATATCTTTTAAAATGTAAATAAATCAATTAATTAATCATCTGATGAATTGATCTACCTTTGGGTTTTGTATCCAGGAGCCAGGAAACACTAGGTGGTTTTAGTACCTCTCCAGGTCTGCCAGCTCATGTCTGGGACCGGCCCCGAACCCCAACCCAGAGTCCAGAAATATTGCCAGCCAAATTCTAACCAGACCTGCTGCCTCACGCATGACGTAGCTTCGTCTCCACATTATATCTGTTGATGCTGTCGCTTCCTTGTTCTACCAGACGTTCCAGATATTGTTTGCATGTGTAAACATGCCTGTTCTGATACAGGAAATCCAATACTTGATGATTCCAGTTGTCTTGGCGACCAATGCACCAACTAGCTCATCCTCTCCTGCTAGTTTGCATGCAGCAGCTTATGCCACTGTCTGCTTTGGGCAGCCTTGGCGGCGAGTGGGTTTCCTGTAACTTTATTTCCTTTGTTGTAATTCAAACAGAGTTTTGTCCTTTTTTTCACATTACTGGGATATTGAAAAAGGATACACATAAACAAAACCATGTTATGAGGGGATTTTGCAGGAGGAGGGGAGCAGATGTCTCCCACCGCACCACCCTGCTCCGCTTCCACAGCTGGACATTGTGTAACAGCGCAGGAGTGGCAGGGGGATACATGACTGGATTGGATGTTGCAAAGCTTCCATGTGGCTCCTAAATAACACAATGACAGGAGAAACCACAGCCACACAGGCCTGCAAATGCAGACACACCATTACGCCATAAAGACAGGAAAAACAGACTATCTTGGCAGGAGAGATGAGGAGAAAAAAGCCTTATTATATAGTGACCACATCAGACTGATACGGTGAGGCCTGACTCAATGTGGGTCAAAGAACAGTAGCGTGTCACTTCACAGAACATAAAAAAGCAAAAAGGCTGCAGAATCTTCAGGATACTAGTTACATAAGATTATTATGAAATGGCTAAGAGCAACAAATCAAAATGTGTTGAGGTCAATATCACAGGAAGGAGCACATTTCAAAGAAGAGGGTCAGAGTCCCGTGACTTGATCCAGCAGGACCCGTGTGGATTTAGAGGAAACACAGAAGAGAAAAACACAAACAATATTACCAAATCTTGGCTTTACTTCCTGGAATCACAAAAAAAATAAATAAAAAGCAAAAGCGTAAAAGCTGATCTCAAAATTCATGTCACGAATTAAAAACTACTTGATTCATGAGAAAACACTTGTTTTTAAAATAAGCTGAATTTATTCAGTCTCCCAAATACATTTTCTATCAGAAAAATTACTCAAAGATCAATTCCTATTAATAATGCCTCAGGAATTACCATAATCATTTTAGATCATTATTTAGCCAATTTAGTTTCTCATATAAGAGAAAACTTTCATTTTTGTTCTTCACAGATGGTTCACCTAAAGTTGTGCAGCAAAGAAGGTTCTGTATTTTACAGAAAGGAAAGCTAAAACTAATATTAGAGATAATATATTTTTTTAAATACTCTAAAGATGTTTCCACCATTCAGATTTATGCTGGAATCCAGTTCAGCTGCACTAAACGTCAAATATATCTCCACTAATTTGAGCTGAATATTTTTAAAAGGTGGGTCTGCTAAGATTACTCTCAAATATAAAATATCTAGAGCATAAATGCTCAGTGAACAGCTCCAGTTATTTATGTTGATCAGTTCACAAAACCTCCTCAGGCTTAAGGGGAGATTAGGAAATATTGTGCACAAATCCAAGGCAGCAACCACCAGATCAATGGTGGCCTCTAGAGCAAGTTCACTTTTCATCACGAGGCCACAGGAATTTCATAAAGATTTACCTTGTGCTCCAATCACAGCCTGATTACTGGTTTAACATGGGGCACAAATGATTTCCACATAGGCACATCCCAGTCTGAGGTTTGGATCGCTAACCTCCAAGAGGATCTTCTCAGCAGGCAACAGAGATGGTTGATTTTCACATTAAAGGCATACTATGCAGTATTGGCTTGTTTTTAGCACCCCCTGGTGTCTGTTTTAAATTACTGTTGTAAAAATGTTAGTTGAAAATTTCAACATTCAACAGGAGACATTTCAACTTGAAATGTCTCCTCAGCCTTCATTGCTTTCTTCTGGAGCAGTTCATCACTCATTCAAAGAAATCAGCTGTGTTTAAGCAGAGAAAGATAAAAACAAAATCAGGAATCATGAGCTAAAAACATTCCGGCACTAGCATAACAGCTAGCCACATTGAGTTAGCCTAACCCTCATAAGATATGTGACTTTGTGAGACTTCAGGGCACCGGACTGGAGACTCAGAAGTTGCAAACGTTGTATCCTGTATACAAGCAGCAGTGACTTTTCATTAACCCTGTAAAGGGTCATATTAACACATACTGGCTCAAGGAAAAGACAAAAAAATATGAAAAAGTTGCATAGTGTGCCTTTAAAACATGTCTATTTAGAGTAATATGGTAATTGCGGTCACATTTAGCCTGATAAAGTGATTAAAGAAAATTACGTCCATGAACTATTTGATTGCATGTGCTGTTGCCTTGTCAGACTCATCAAGCAATTTTAAATAATGTTACACTAAATATTCAGAATCATTTGCAAAAAATCTAGGTCTTTAACTTGCTCCGTCAATCCTTACTCTTCAAAACCTTAAATCAGCTGGTCATCAGAATCAGCCCATATTCAGCATGGTCAGCTTAAACTGTGATAGGCCTATCTCAGGCATGCCCAAGTCCAGTCCTCGAGAGCTACTCTCCTACAAACTTTAGATGCATCCCTGCTCAAACACACCTCAATTCCCTCATCAGCAAATCATTCAGCTCTGCAGAGGCCTGGTAACGAGCCCTTCATTTGATTCAGGTGTGTTGGAGAAGTGTTGCATCTAAGAGTTCCAGGATAGTAGCTCTCGAGGACTAGATTTGGGCACCCCTGGCCTATCTGAACCCCCAAAAACACATTTTTCTTTTAGTCTTTGAACACGTTATTGCCAAGCAGCAATAAAAACAACCAGTTCATGAATGAAGACCTTATCACAGAACCAAAATACACAGAATAATCCCAAAAACATTATTTTCAAGTTAATCAAATATTGGAAAAAATGTTAGTAATTATACTTCCTTTAGATAAACTGAATGGCCAAATTTGGTATCAGCAGATCGGAGCTGAACAAAAATCAGAAATCGATATCGACCCTAAAACCAGAATTGGTGCATCTCTTATATGATCAACTGAAAAAACAAACAAAACAATTCTGTTATTAAATCTTTAGCCTTTTTTATTTTGCAACACAGCATTTTACCAAAAAAAGAAATAAAAAAACTAAACACATAAGAGGCTTTATGAAACTAAAGCCTAAGACAGTTCAAGTACGCGACGCCTCAGAGTTGGATCTCCAGGTGCTACGACTCAGCAGCTTCCTCCTCGTCTTCTTTCTGCATTTGTTCTATGAGCTTCTGTCGCTCAGCAGCCTGCCTCATCCTCATCATCACTACACTCTCGTAGTCACGTTCATTTGACAGGGAGCCCTGTAGGAAACACAGAAATGCTCCATTAAAAAAGGTTACAGATCTGGAAGAAAAAAAATACAATTATTATTAGCATTTCTTTTGACTCTATATTCTATGATTCTTCCTCTAAACCCAAATAAATTTAACCTGGAAAAGATCACAGAGAGGTTTATTTCTCAGATCCACCACAGTTTCTGGATCCTCGTGAAAGGTTGTACAGATTATCCAGTTCTCCCTATAAACTGATAGAGTGTAAAATTCAGGAGAACAACCTTATAATGTCCATGGATGATGTCTTCTGAGACCAAGTCATAGAAGAGCTAAACATCTGTTATAAATATTATGACAAGGTTGACTTAAAGCAGACAGAATGAAAGAACCATCGACAATGTCCAATGTCTGTTTGCTTTCCAAACCTTGGAGGAGAAAGAACGATTTAGAGATGCTCTCTTCCTAATTACCATTAGCATGATGACAGAGTGATCATATAGGAGATAGTAGTCTAAAGGGAGGAAGTAATGAGGTCAATCCAGAATGTGGGCTGCAGTGAGTTTGTCTTTGAATGGCTGCTGCTGCTTCAAGTCCAAGTTCCTTAATTTGTCTCTCATGGGAGAAATATATTTTGGATACGAAGGACAATGAAGCAGTACCGTACAGGAATAAAAACATGTAAAAGACTAAATTAAAAAACAGATGTAGTTAAAAAAAGACAATGTAACAAATGTGTAAAATCTTCTGCACTAGACTGTGTGCCTGCATACAACTACACATTACATACACAGCATGATGCATGGTTAACCCTTCTGGTTATGAAACTAGCTGGTGATTCCATACCTAAGTACAGACTCTATGGGTGACCTGTAGAAAATTTTAATGCTATATGTGCACACACCAAAGAGTATGAGTTGTCTAAAAGAATGGAGGCGCTGGTGGATTCTGGTGCAAACACTGGCCACCTGAGTGTGCCATATGCCTAGTGTTAGCATGTATGGCTACAGGACTCTGCTCCCCAGCTGATCTGACCTTTAGCAGCATCTCAACAGTTTTACCTGTGTTGATGTGCAGTTAATGATCATCACACACCAGTTCACAAGTGTATCTACTGCTTATTTGGGTTGTTTGTGAGCAGACGGAGGATTACAGGATCATCAGAAAACTTGATTATATATTGATTAGACTGAAAGCTGACACAGTCCTTGGTGTTTAAAAGGAAAACAAAGGGCGTACTGACAGCAGAGAATTGAAATGAATTTGACTTTTTGTGTCGGGTTTGGAGAGAACAGAAAGGTATGATTGAAAATGGGTTCACATGCAGCTGGACTAATTTCTTAAGGAGGATATGTGGCTGGATTGAGTTAAAAGGACAGCTGAAATCAATAAAAACCAACCTGGTCTATGCAGCAGGATTGCTTGTATGACTATCTGTGTGACTCAGACTGAGGGACAGATCAAAAAGAGGGCAGCTGTCACAGACACCAATTTTCTATTTTAAAAGGAAATAATAGCTCTTTATCCATGCTATGACCTATTTTTTTAAAGATTATATCAGGTAAGTTGTGCCGGAAAATGTCATTTTAACAAGACTGAGAGATGCAGGAGAGAGTAGGTGTGCATTAAAGGGCTGAATGAGAACAATCTGAGGAGAAGAGGTAGCGTTTTGTCTGCGCGCTCACTGAGCCGAGGCATCTGGAAAACATCACCGGGACTCCGCTCTCCATGTGCTGAGAGACAGAGGGTAAAGTGTGGAAGAAGAATAGAGTGGAGGGTCTGTGAAAGGAAGTTGCCCCCCACTCCACCCCTGGATCAAGGAAAGCTGCTATTATCATTCCAATAATGTGAGCTCAAGCTTTCTGTCTGACACGCAACTATGAAATATCACGCGAGCACCATTAGGTAAATAAACAACTCTTGCATCTTCAAATTAAATTAAACATTAGCAAATATTTAAGTAATGGCTGAATGCTCCCACCCATCCAGCAAACGTATTCCTTCTCTATCGTGCCCTCTACTGGTCACATCACTGAAGTGCACCTAAATGAAATGAACACAGGGACACTGAATGATAATTGTTGAAGGGGATTTCTGATCATTTACAGGTGCTTTATGAGTCGTGTGACGCATCACTTCTCGGGATGAGCGATGTTTCCTTGCCTGCGGAGTCAACTTACAACGTACATGTTTGGCCAGTGCATCACTCTGTAACTAAACACCTTGTGTGTGCATTTTGCGTGTGTGTGTGTCCGTTTGGTGCTGTAATGCTGGGGCTCAGCGTGAGTTGGAAACCACAGAACACAAACCGTGGGCCTCTTCACAAAGCCAAGAGAGGAAGGCCACCGCAGAAGAAGGATGATAGTAAAACACACACACGCAAACGTACATACAAACAAGCTGAGGATTAGCTGCATGACATCAGCGCATGGCTGAAGCTCAAAACAGCACAACCCCTGTCTGATTCCAGGCCAGTTATGACATCTTGAAATACCACCAGCTCTGTGAGTCAGGCAGTGTAACACACACGCACACACTCTGACACTGCAGGAAGCATCTCACTGCGCAGGTGGCCGCAGCCTTCCCAAAGTTAGAGCAGCGTCACAATACACCCCTCCTTTTCGTTGTGTGAGAGTGTGTTTATGCGAGTCAGATGACGGGTTAGAACATGAATAAGATGAGAATGCATCTTTGGTTTAAGAAAATATTTATGTTTAAATTAAAATACTTGCCATTCCAGGCTCTGAGCCCCACAGCCTGGTAGATTCCCAAATTGAATTTGATAAATGGAGCAGACATCAGATATCTCTTTGCAGATGATCACTGTGCCAAGAAGTGACAGGACAGACTTTCAGGAGAAGAATGGGGTTTTTCCTAACAAGCCAGCTCTGTGTTTCAAGCCAACATTTCTGCCTCTAATGTGTTGTGGTCAAGTTAATCAAGGGACTATTTATCTGGAGTGTGTGTGGTGGCATGGTGCATATTTGTGTGTGTCACTGATCTCTGGAGTATGTGATTTATGAGAGGCAAATACTTATAGACTTTTATTTAGAGTAGGTTTTTTGTGAGGAGGTCTGTGAGTTGCGTGCGGGTGCCAAAGACCTCCTGCTAACTAAGAACCAACAAGCCGGGGCACTGCACCGCTAGAGCCGAGGAAAGAAAGTCTGCACAGACTGAACTTCAGCTTCGTTAACAGAAGAGAATTAATCACGATTTGTTACAAGACTCCACAAACACATATAACCATGAAGGTTTGCTCAATTATACTGTGCATTTTTTGGAGGGGAAAGAACACTCACCTCACACAGGTTAAAGGCCGTATGTAGATTGTTTCAGTAAGAGAGCAATTTCTGAATCCAACGTACTACAGCTCCTCCGAAAACACCTCGACACGCGCGTGTGCTCACGGCGCATGACTTTGGTCTGTAAGCTGGGCATAAACTGTGCAACTCCTGCTCAAACTACGATTATATTGTGGGGTTCAATCATTCACAGTTCACAAATCATGTTCTCTCACTGTACGAGGGTCTGAGCATTGTCTGTCCCTGCTGTGCTTCTGATACGTGGCTCTAGAACGGCTGCTAGAAAGGACCCGGAAATGAGAAAACACTCGGTCCTGAATGAAGTTCTTGACCAAAATAAACGTGTATCCTTGTCAAGCCTTGCCATTCTGTGTGGAGAAATGTTTAAAAGTAAAAATAAATCCCTCAGTAGTTGGGGAATGGAGAACTTTTTAGTAGAAATTAGCTCTGTCTCCTCCATGAACGGCTGAGACAGTAAACAGAGAAAGACACAGAGCATCCTGTACGAGAGCGCCCCCTACTGCTACAGGTTTACTCGAAGCACGTGCACGTTGTCAGAAAGCTGGCAATGCAGAAATTTGAATTTTATTGTCTGAAAAAGTTCGCTGGTCAGAAAGAATGCAAAGGGGTCTAAAGGATGAAGCAGACTAACATATGTTGTGGAACTCTACCCGATCATAGTTTAGACCTGAAATATCATTTAGAAAACTTTGAGACAAATAAAAAAATCCACATATCAGCTTTAAGACATAAAATCTTCTTGCATTCAACATTTTACACACCCTGCGAACATTGCATTTTCTTAGTGAAACAAGAATACATTCACAGACTGCTGCATGTGTCAACTGCAGTGACAAAGGTCCTCTTAGGTCATATCAAACTGGCATATTTACAATTCAAATAGCTCCAGCTAACGTCACCGGGAAGGTTTATACTGAAAATGGACACAATATGGTCAATTTCAATCAGTGCTGTTAAAAACTAAATATATATTCAACATAAATTATAAGTTCACACTTTTTCAGCTTTAAGGTTTTACATATGTAAACAAAATTGAATACAGTAAAAATCCCCTGATTCTTATTAGTATGTCCAGACAAACAACAGCACAATATATTAGAATGTATAACAATTGATTTAATGTAAACAAAGTCAAAAAGTCCAAATAAGGCAGGTGTGTATATGTCAGGTACTGATAACCAAATGTATTTACTTTAAGATCTGATGAGGACTAAATGATGATGATCAGAGCAACGATCAGCCGTTTGCTGGTATGGAGCGTCGAATGAAAGGAGGCAAGACCTCAGCAGTGATCATAACGGTGAGACTACTGTTGTTGCTAAACAAATTGATAAAGCCATTTCTAATTGGTTTAGAGCCCAGCATTTTACAAGCAGTGGATAATGTTCAAGAAAGTGATCACAGACTAGAAAAGTAAAAACCTTCCAGACTACACTCAACTAAATAGATAGATGATTAGGATTGCTCAATTAAAACAACCTCATTGCCAGGAAAAGCTGTCTTCATTTTAAAGAGAACATGGTAGCTTTGAGTTGTTAAAGTTGCATCAAACCACCAAACTGCTGGAAAAACAAAACCACACTTGAGTTCTTTTGTCGTATTAGTAATGTTTGATGAAAACCAAACACACAAACGTCTCTTTACACCAAAGTGTGCTGGTGTCTGTAGCCTGTATAGATCTGACAGCTGAAGTTTGGCCAAAAACTGCATAACGTAACAGGAAAACTATCAGCAGCAAATTTACATCAGAACAGTCAGGGTCCTAAAGCTCATAAAGGTGAGAGGGCTTTGAGACAGTTGTGTGTCCTTACATGTTCAGCATGTGGTATTAAGAAGCTGATGTATCATCAGAACAAACATCTGCTATAAGCATATAAGAGACTGCCTTTGGAATCTGTAAAAGTAGAAGAAATAAACACTGAGAAGAAAAATGACTGCAAAGACCTCCTGGTGGACTGGCATTTCTCTTTATGATAAATGGGCCTAAAAATCATAGCAAAATGAAAAGTAAGGGGGTTTGGCCCGTCTTAATATTCAACAACACATTTCTGGACAAGTAAA
The DNA here is from genome assembly GCA_006937965.1 of Callopanchax toddi. NCBI lineage: Eukaryota > Metazoa > Chordata > Actinopteri > Cyprinodontiformes > Nothobranchiidae > Callopanchax > Callopanchax toddi. The sequence continues at coordinate 739,288 of SSNR01000065.1, read as the reverse complement.
ATGATGTCTCTCTCTCTCACATCACAGGCTTCCTGGAAAAGCTCTCTGATTGCAACAGATTTCTTATTAAAACAAACGAGGCCATGGAGCTGTTAAGAACACAGTCTGAACCTTGGGTGATGTTGAAAGAAAACTGAGGCTCAGGGAGACGAAGAGAATTTGTGTTTCAAAGAAAATTAAATTGTTGTTGGTTTGTGTTTGCTTCAGTACTGACTTGGTTCCTTTTTATTTCAAATGTAATAATGAGTCAGTAAAATATTTCACTAGAAATACTCCTTATTAATTTTACAGTCCACATATTAACTTAAATATCATCATCCTGATTTAGTATTAAGTAAAACGCTAGAGCTGGGACATATTTATCTTGGCTACTTGTTGATTGACCGTATTCACAAGGAGGGAAAAAGAGTGGTAAAGTCACATTATGCTTATGTACATTAGATTTTTTATGTCCAAAATAACTCAACTAAAAATATATAACATTTTTAAAAGAGATTTATGAACACCTCTAAATTTATAATGCAGAATGAATGCAGTTTCACCAAAACCCAATTCAACCATTTTCAGTCACTTTTAAGATGAATCTTTTTCAGCATCTTACAATGGTGATGAGTTGCACATACATGAGTGGTACATGTATGCTCAAAACAATTATTTCACTTCCTTGTCTCATAAAAGCAAATGTTATTGTGCTATAATGAGCCCTCTTCCAATTGGCCTGTTACTGAGTCCTTCCATGCAACAGCTCTCACTATCCAACATTTTATTTTCACATTTTAATCCATCAATATGTTACATTAGATCAAATTTCATTCTCTGTGATTCATTAAAGATCTTAAAGCAAAATAAAACTGCTCATGGTCTCTCTGAAACTTCTATCCATGCACCTTTATGTTAACATCCCTCCTTTCAGTCAGGTGGATACTGTTTTCTCAGGCTGGTCTCAGGGAGGTCTGTCCACCAGTAAGGATTTGTCTCAGTCTACTTTCCTCCTACCTATGAGGCTTTTTTTTTTGTTGCCATTTACAAGTGAGGAATTAAATTTAACAGCTTTTTCTTGATTTTGATATGTTGTTGGTGCATGCCTTTTATAACTTATTTATCAATGATCCAACATTCATTTATTTAATTTCTAAAATCGTTGGTTTGTTTTCTCAATCCAACCACCTCCATGCACATCAGAGCTCCTTGGGCTGATTTTAGGATGGAGATTCATGGTGACTTATGGACAAGAGCTTTACAAGGAATTCAATCCTGTTCTATCAATGCTGATTGCAACTCATTCAGTTCAATGTTCTTCGCCGTTTGCATCTTTCAAAATCCAAGTTGAACAAACTGTTCCCTTCGGTTTCTTCTACCAAGACAAGTGTTGAATAACACTAGGTCATCATTTCTGGTTTTACCCTAAACTTAATGGTCCTGGAGTAGCAGTCTTGATTAAGGGCTACCCTCCTGGGCAACACTGGGCTTTTTTTCCCTGTATTTATGCTTATGCCCTTTTTAATACTTTTTATTTACATGAACACTATTATGTAATTTTATCTACCTCAGTCCTTCTGACAGACAGTGATTTATGGGTATTGTCATCTGTGTCGTGGTGGAGGATATCATGGCACAGTGTGACTTTTTCCCCTTTTTAAAAACTTGTCTGGCAGTGAGTTAATTCGATTTTTTTATTGTGTGTTTGTTGTTTCTGTTGAGTTTACCTTTGTTTAATTTGTATTTGAGAAAGTTATATAATTAAATGATTCAAAAAGTCACTAAATATAACTATATAAAAAGGTGTTAGGTCAATTTAACTTCAGGTGATCAACACAACATATTACTGAGTTTCATTATTTATGCTTTTTGAAGCTAACCCAACATGCAGAAGTGGGGCGTTAACTAGCGTTTTTATTAGCTTCCTCTTCAAGTAGCAGCAATAATGCCAAGTTTTTGTTGAAGCACCTTGAAATAACTTGTCATGCCATAACTTTAGAAACTGTAACAACAACAGGAAGATGACTTATTTTAAAACTCTCAATGGAACTGATGAAAAAATATATCTAAAAATGCATTGACTAATTTGAATATTCTTTCTCTTTTTGTACTGTTTATGGTCTGGGAAATTTAAAGATGTACACGTTGAATAGTACTAAAGCTGTGTGTGCCATGGTTGTCACGATCAAACAATGTAAAATCTGACAATGTAAGCAGCAAATCTTCTTTAAGTGCTAGCTGTCTGGGGTTTTTAACACAGCGGAAACTGGAGAACACACAACAAAGAGCGACAGGAATATCCACTAAAGCCTCAGTTTGGGCTTCTAGCACCAGTCAAAGCAATATCTGGAAACACTTTTTTATTCTTGCAACAACAAGAACACGCAGCATCCCAGATTTCAGAGGCAGCATAGTTGCATCAAACCACACTGCCCAGCGTGGTCAGGCCTTAGAAAAGAGGCTTATACAGAAATCCAGTTCAGGCTAAAAGCATCGACCCAGAGGCTGCATAGCATGAGAGCAAAACTAACAGAGTGAGTCCAACTTTGGTCAGACGGCAGGTTCCAAATACCACAGATGACACCAACTCTTCATCCTGATTGTCTTCTAGCATGAAAGCAGCTTTGTGTTTGGAGGTGGGAGTGGGAGGATTTCTAAGAAGTAAAATGTTCTGTTTTAGACTTTGGTAAATCATAGAATTTAATTTGTTCCATTAAAAGTGTCTGTTCTCTCAAACCGTTCTGACACTGGAGTTAAAAGCAGGAGAAGAAGAGGTAATAACCCAACTATTGCTTATTGGATTCACTTAACAATGAGTGTTGAAGACTTGTAGTATATACAGTAAATGCAAATAGATCAATATTTTAATCTGAAAAAGCATGTTTTTACACTGTGGCCGATAGGTTTGCTGATACAGTTTCTAGTTCTGTACAGCTCCAACATTCCACAACAAAGACAACATGCTGGAGGCGTGAGAATTGGAAATGTAACAAGTTATCCGTCTCTTGTGAAATCCAGTGTGCCTGCTCGTACATGTCTGTGTGCATTTTGATTACATAGAGAAACCATAGGCCTCCAGTCAGGCAGAAGAGCTGGCGGAGTGGGGTGGACTCCAGGGCTTTACACAAGCCAACAGCGGGCAGGAAATCAGGAAATCGGCACAACAGAGGGACAATACCAGTGATTAGAGATCAGTTAACCCCCTCCTCTTTGTTGCTGACCTGTTTGTTCACAGACTACAACTTCCTTTTTTCTTTCCAGATAAGCACACAATCGCTGAACAATCACGATCCATTACAGACACAATTTTCTCACCCTCCCTTTTACAAAACATTTGCTCTTGAAATGAGCTGTAGAGTCAATCTTATATTGTCGCAAGAGAAAAATGAACAGCTTCCATTTTGCAGTTGCTCTCCCACAGGTGAAGGGTGCAGCCAATCAACTAGCGGGACTTCACTGGAACACCTATGACTAAGAGGCAGACTGATAGATATAATCTCATGACTTGCAAAGCTTTAGAAGTGGGACGACTTCAAATATAAGCTGAGAAAAGGTGAGATAATACCTGAGCTAAAGCCTCCACCTGGATCCCTTTTGTACTCTGACCTCCCCTGGCTTATCATTTACGCAAAGAGAACTTTCACCAGCAACACACCTGGAGAGAATTCCACAGTGCAAGGAGTTTATGCCAAACGGATTAACAAAAAATGGATTAATTGTCCAAATGTACGTCTCTAAAGCAGGAAAAGGTAAGAAACTGTCTCCAACAGTCTTATTTGTAGAAGCATAGGAGTGTCCTGAATGAAACCACTTTAATATTAAAGGTTACTGATTAGTCCTGGAGGAAGAGATTACTTCACTGTTTCACCGTTTCAAGGCTGAGAAATAAGGTTTGCCGTTTGACAGATGACAAGCCCTGTCATGTCACGAGCTTGTGTGGAAGAGCGGTTAGAAACAGGATAGATACTTCAGAGACGGGTGTGCATGTGTCGGATTCAAATATTCTTTTTTTTAAATCACACCAACATGGGTAAGTTTGTAAACTCATCAATATTTATCTGTTTTTTTTTTAAGTAAAACTTGACTAACAGCAATAAGATCTCAAAATGCTTTAATTTGAACCTGCAGCTGAGAAAAGTAATCAGTTTTAAACATGCAAGTGGAAGGTAGTCTACTCGTTTTAATGACCTTACGTTTTCCCTTGGCCATGAAGTGTTTCCTGACTGTTGAACGTACAGGGCAAATCATAGGACTCCTCCTCGGTTGACCTGACATGTTGGGAAAGGAATGCTGTTGTGTCCGCGTTCTCCAATCTCCCGCTGCTGCTAAAGTGCCGATAAAACCTTTACGGGCCAACAAAGCCTGTTTGTTAAAGTGGCTTACAAATTTACAGAGTGAGTGTTTCAAGTCACGAACACAGATCTAATGTGGGCAACGCTCTTGGAAGACTGTAAAATCAAAGAGGGCCAGCAGATTATCTAATCGACATGCCTGAGTTGATGAACAGAGTTCTGTTGTTGGTCAATAAATTGTTAATTGGTCACGAAATGCAAAGGTTTTCAACAAGTCATGATGAAATTTAACTTTCAGTGGCAGGTGGCAGGTTTTTTCCATTATAAGCATTTTTTTGTTGACGGAGCTTTTCTTTTTATTGCATGTAACCTCCATACAATATATCAAAACTGGTTTATGGATTCCAAAAGTTTCATGATCCACAGTATTAACCTCCACATCCTTACTACATATAGTAACTTGCATTTCACTGAATGAAATGTCAGCTGTTTGTATTTTTAAATAAATATAAACATGTCTTTCAAAAGGAACTTCTTTTGATTTTGACATTTATGGGAAGGAAATTACATTATTTCCCTACAACAGTAAAGAGATCCAAAAAACTGCCTACAGGATAACAGTTACCATTTGAGTATTTGCATTTTCTTGCTTTTGTTACTGGAAGTCAAGTAGATTATTAGACTTCCTCGAGAGGATATGCAGAAGACCACACCTGCATTTATGGGAAGAAATGGGGATTTGGAAAATAAATATTTAGAAAGGAAGGCTTCAAAGCATTTGTTGGAACACTCCTCTGCTGGTGAATGTTGCTGAATTTCATTAGAGGGGAATCTAGTCCAGCAGGTGCAGTCTCTAAACAATAACTGACAGATATCATTAAACCAACACATACAACCCCAATGCTAACATCTGGCGCTGAACAAGTGCAAGCATGGACCTGCTTCTAACTTCCTTTTGTTAAGTAAAATTGTCTCTTTTCTTGTGTTTTGTTGCAGATGGCAGCACGCCTTTGAGCTGCACCAACTCCTAAGAATTCACCGTGAGAACAAGAACACCAAGAAGCCTAACGCCAGATTGATCGAGATGCCACTGAGAACATCACAGTACAGAAAGCCGAGTCGTTGGTCCAGCAGGAACTCTAAGCGAAGGGAGGTGCTTTCCGTCAACATGATCAGTTTACCACTTGGTGATTTCCGCCATATTTCTCATATTGGAAGCGACGCTCATAAGGACAGCTTTGGAGATTTATCCTTTCTAAAGATGGGCCACAGCCTGCTTCGACAGAGTTCCCAGAGTGAGCAGAACCTCATTCTGGCCTGCTCACCACCTCCAAAGCCTCCTCGTTTGAACCTGGATGAAACTGAGGGGTCAAAAAGCCCTGAGTGGGGCGTGAACCAGAAGAGGAAGAAATGCAACTCTATGCCACTACTGGACAATGAGGAAGAAGACAAGCGTGATACTAAAAAAGAGATTTCAAAGGGGAATAACACTGCTTCCGGTCAGACTGATAGGCCTGGACGAGGCAGTGTGAGTTCAGACATGGGTGAAGAATCTACAGAGAGCTGTGACAAAACTGCTGAACAGATGGACGAGGACAGTGGCTTCTCATTCAGCCTGGACCTGGGCCCTTCGATCCTGGATGATGTTCTACAGGTAATGGACAAACTACACAACTGAAGAGGATTGTTGGGAAGAGGACAAACTCCTCATGGGAACACTACCCTGATGTTCCAACATCATAAATCACAGGTTAACAATCAAATATATATTTTAATCTTTTTTTTTTTTAATAAATCAACACATTTCCTCTTTTAAAGCACATAAAAATGTGCTTACTGAACACTGCTCCACAGCATTTCTTAAAAATACAAATTAAAAAATGAACAGCTTAAGGAGTCAATGTTAAAGCTAGGTATTTACTTTTAAACCATCCATATGCTGAAACCACACAACCCTAAGAAGGGCTGTTAAGACTGTTGTGTTTAAGAAAAGAAAACCTAAAGCTGCAATCCAAGGTCTTAGAGCTGTGATGTCTTGACTCCTGGTGTGCTTGCCAATCTATTCTGCGTAGAAGGCAATTTCTACTCCGCACGCATCTCAGAGGCCCCTCTGAAAGGTAGACCAAGGTACCCCCCCCATCTCTCACTCCCAACAGTACAGTGAAAACAAACACTTAGCTCTGCTTCCAATAAAAGCCAGCCAGTGGTGGCAGGTTGGGCAGCACACCAAGCCAGGCCACAGGTCCAAGACCTTAAAAAGCTGAAAAAATGTCAGAACAAGCTGGGTGTTTTTTAGCTGCAAGTCGAAGTCCGACTCTCTGGTGAAAGTAACTTAATACTTCCACACACGCAAAGGGTGTCGAGGGAGGAGGACCAGAGACACCCATTACTGCAGCAGCAGTCCTGATGAGGGTTTAAACGCTACTCTCTGAACAAACACACCCAACGCACAGAGGACATACATGCTGCATCTCACTAAAACACAAGGCAAAAACATGCATGTGCATCTCTGCGTGCATCGTTAAACCGTGCAGATAATTAAAGTCCACTTTCTTGGTTTGTAATTTAATGGGGGGCTGACAGGATGGTATGTTATAACTCAACATGTACCCATGACCAGAAGAATTCCCATGTGACCCAGATTTCATGCTGCTAAATATACAAACCACAAGTGTCCCGCTTTGGGCAAGACATTTAGATTTTCTATGCATGTCCAAATGGAAACAGCAATCATTTTTGAATACATCCGAGCTGTGTAGTTTGGGCATCTCACACTGTAAAGCTGATATCTGCGTTTCATGTATATGTTTTGACAATAGCTATTGTGAAACTTTTCTAGCATTGTAAAATGTACCATTTTGTTCTTTGGTTAAGAAACAAAAATTATACATTTTCCAACAAATTCCAACATTGGTGGTTTTGTGGAGAGGCTGCATGAGAATGTTTACAGACCCCAATGGGCTGACATTTCTGTGCTTATTCCCTCCAAAATCAAGGGAATAAGCTTTGTTTGTTACTTTATATCCTCAAATTTATGTTTTGTTTCGTTTCTTTACATAAATGATATGCCTGAGTACAACAAACAGCACAATGTGTCAATGTTGGAATATGAAAAAGTCTAAATTAAGTGGCATGTTGATGCTAATTTCTCTAAATCTAAAGCACTGCAACATAATTTAGACAAAAAAGGAGAATTACATGGTTTACTGCTGTGAAGCAAATTAAAAACAGGAATATATATATATATATATATATATATATATATATATATATATATATATATATATATATATACTATCACTCTCCCTTCAAAAAACTAAAAAACTAAACCTTCTATCATCCTAAAAACAAGTCTTGTGGGTTATTTGTTATTTTTGTTGTAGATGTATCCTTTACCTAATGTGTGTCTCATTAAATGTGTTTCCAGTGAAGTATATGTAACGGCATTACATGGGTTTACAAACCGAAGAGAAATTGGTCAAAATAAGAAAAATATTAAACCAGATCCACAACAGATATTACCCTGATCATCAGTAGTTGTGTATTTTTGACCATAAGCATTAGGAATGTGGAGAACTTTGAGTCAAATCTTTCTGTGCCTTAAGTGGTCATTCAAAAACTTCTTGGAGATTTTATGTTAATTAAATACAGTACACACCAACTGCTTTTGTCATTTTCTTATTCCAAACTAGTTAAAGGTAAACATAAATATTCAAGCCGTAGTAGAGAAAGAGGTTACCAGCTGCACATCTTTTATACTTTGAGGAATGTAGAAGAGCATTTGTGACTTTCAACAGTGTGTTGATATTTTTTTTTGGGGGGGGGGGGGGGGGGGGGTGAAATCTGTCAAACTGCTATTTCAAACTTGATTGCTTTAATCCCTAAACTTGTCCAATAATATTAGTAAAAGTGGCTGCAACTCGATTATTTCCACACAAACCTAATATTTTTTATGCAGTTCAGATTGTTCATTTGCTAAAAACAGTAAATAAAATCTAAAGTTTAGGGTGTGTAAGTTCATATGCTATTAATATAATAAGTTTCAGCACAAGCTTCCCTTCTGATCCTTAAGAGTCCCATCACAAACATAACAGATACTGTTTTTACAACCAGTCAGAACATCCAAACATAGAATACAGTAAAAACATTAAAGCTGAGGGACCGCATTGTCAACAAATTTATAATGAAAATTTCCTCCTTTTTGAGCCTGCAAACTAAAGAAGGCTGCTGATCCTCTTCCTAGACAGCTATCACCTTTAAACAAACAAGGTGTTAAGTCAAACTGGTATATGCCAGCAGCATGACCACATGCAAAGCATCTCTTCCAGAGGCAAGGGATATTTCTGGTGAGTGTATTTTTAACTGGCAAACCAGCACTGAGGAAAAACAATCTGAGAATAGCTGATCTGATGCATCTGGTTGTGTCGTGACAAATCTCCCAACAACTGCTGCTCTCTCTGGAACAGTCAAGCACAGAAACTCTCAAATTTAAATTCCTTGAAATAAATTCACTTTAAATAATATGGTATGTTAAATTACGCAATAAGCCTCGAACACGGTGATTAATGATGAGATCACCTCTCAGAGGATGCAGGCTTCCAGGAAGCAGGGACAAAGCAGACAGAGAGTGAATCCATGTCTGTGAGAGTATTAGAATTACAGACAGTCGGGTATTAGTCAGTCTGTGGGATCTATACAGCTGGCCATGTGTGTGAAGTACTTTTTCTAATGCCAGAAAAAACTTCACCTATATCTAAAGCATCTTATATTTGACTTGCAAATGATAAACACTTTAGACATCAGAGCTGCCCTTTGTCACTGGTTCTGTTCATAACTTTTATAGACAGAATTTCTGTCCTGGTGGCAGGAGGAGGTCATCTCCGCTTTTCACTGATGATGGTCCTCTTAGCTTCCTCGAACAATGATCTTCACATCTTGCCTGGGAGGTTCACAGCTGAGTGTGAAACGGCTGAGAAGATGATCAGAACCTCCAAATCCAAGGCCATGGCTCTCAACCAGAAAAGGGTGGATTGAGAACTCTGAGCGGGGAGAGGTCCCACCTCAAGTAGAGAAGTTTTAGCATCATGGGGTCTTGTTCCTGAGTGAGGGAAGGAGGGAGCTGGAGATCAACAGGCAGATGAGCACAGCATCTGATGTGATGCGTCTGATGTGGTAAAGAGGGAGCTACGCTAGAAAGTGAAGCTCTTGGTTTTATTGGTTACTCTATGTTCCAATCCTCATCTGAGCTTTGGGTAATGACTGAAAGAACAAAATCATGAATACAAACGGTCAAAATGAGTTTACTCTGCATGGTGGACTCAACCTCAGAGATAGGCGCGCCCCACTAATTGGGAACCACTGCTCTTACCCCTCCTTTACAATTGTACAAGCGCGTCACTCCAGTCTCTAATGCGTTTTTTGCCAAGTTTTAGTTGCCGGACTTTTCTTTCTAAAGCTGATGTAGTCCTCAGTAACGGGTAACTTTTTAGCAGAACCACAACTGAACTATCATTTGAAACATATAAATCTTTGATACATAAAAAAAAACTGCTCTGGACTGCAGCTTTAAAACATTCAGGCAAAAAACTGCCAGCATGCAGACCACCTTTCTAAGATGTTCAGAGCCTTTTATTTTTTATTTTTAATACCTGATAAATGCAGGTCATATATTTATTTTATTAAATTTATTTCATTCAAAAGGAGAACACAAAACAAACAAAATTATATACATAAACATTTACACTACACATTTGAATGAAAAGGGACAGAAGGAAGAATATATCTTATATAATCTGCCCCTTTTTACAAATAAAAATGTTTTTTAATTAAATCATTCAACTTCTAAACAGATAAATTATAATTATACTACTGTTTAAATTTACTGAAAAAAATCACAGACACTAACTTAATTAACAATTTCATAATTCCTCAAAATATTTGACTTAAAGCATCCTTTAAATACATAAAGTGACTTTGATTCCTTCATTTCCATTTTTAAGTTGTTCCACAATTTCACACCATTAATTGAAATACTCAGTTCCCTTATCTTAGTTCTAAATCTGGGTTTATTAAAGACTTTAGTTCCTTTCAACAAATAACTGCTTTCTCTCATTTTGAACATCTTCTGAATATTTATAGGCAGAGTATCTGTACTAGCTTTGTACATAGTTTGTAGTATTTTCCAATTAACCAAATCATGAAATTTCATTATTTTATATTTGATGAATAACGGGTTAGATGGATCTGTATAATGACTATTATTAATAATTCTTAATGCTCTTTTCTGCAAAATGAATACTGGCTGTGTATAGCTCTTATATGTGGATCCCCAGATTTCTACACAATAGGTTAAATACGGTACAATCAGTGAGTTATATAATGTTAACAGACCAGAACTATTCAACAGAAACTTGACTCTATGTAGTATTGCAATGGCTTTGGCTATTTTTCCTTTTATATAACTTGTATGCGGCTTCCAGGTCAGATCCTCATCAAACATCACTCCTAAGAATTTAGTTTCCTTTACCCTTTGAATTTCCATCCCCTCTATTTTTAATGATACCACATTGGGTTTTTTTTTTTTGTCATTAAACAAAATAAAATTAGTCTTGTTAAGATTCAGTGTTAATCTGTTAATGTCAAACCAGTTTTAAATTTTCATCAATTCAATATTTATCACTTTTGTTACCTCACTTATTTCAGATCCTGAATAAAACAACGTGGTATCATCAGCAAACAGAACCTCACATATATCACATTTTATCTGCTTTCTAAACAAAAAAACACATAAACCGGACCTTGAACATTACTGTATGGGGAATTTGTAATACGGCTCCCCTGCTTTGTTGGACATGTCACTTCTAAAATCAATTCTACGTGCATTTATGAAGTCAAACAGCACTAGAACTGAAGCTGAGGCTGAAGTCATCTGTGTCTTTAAGCTCCCTTTAGTCAGACCTGACCTGCTGAACACTGTGTTTGCATTGATGAGGTTAGAGATCCAAATCCTCACCCAATCTCCTCCTATGTGATTACAGATGGCTGATGCTGGGGCACCAGGGAGAGATCGGATTTTTAGATCCCAGATAGAGTCAGGAAAAGAGAGTATCCACAGTTCTGGGTTTTTATTACCGCTCTTTGTCAGAAAATCACTCCATGTCCACTGATCACAGGCCAGCTGTGGATTATCTACAGTATCGTGTTTGTAACAACTATTTGCATTTTGAGCCAAATTAAAAGTTACCTAACCAAAGTAATGTTTTCATTCTTGGCTGTGGGAGAAAAAAAAATGTAACGGTGAAGTAATCAGCTATGAATATCAGTAAAGCAAACCAAGTTACCATAATAACATTAAAGAAGATTAGTATGACAAGTCCCAGTGTGCAGGCCCAGTCTCAGATTGTAACCCTGAGTAGGAGGTCTGACAACCACACACTGGGAGGAGGGTTAAACACAGTTCAGCTGCAACTCTGGAGACACAGATGAGTAAAGGGAGAAAGTCCATCATTAGGCAAACATTTTTCTTCCTGGAAAGGTGAACAAGTTGAGGAATTAAATGTCAACACTGTGAACAAAAAATACTTTAACCTAAAATGATAAGAAGGGATTCTCTGTGAAGACATATTACACTATCATTGGAAGTGGGCCTTTAAATTTCAATCAACTTCCTGCATGTTGTTTGTTTTTTAACCTCCAGTCACAGTTAAAGCAGGCGAGAACGCTGCACAGAGCTGCCTTCATAATTACTGCTTTTAACTGAATTCATAAACACTGTATGAAATTTTAACCCCTGGAGTTTATGGATCTTTTAACTCCTGAGGTGTTTAACAAACATCAATCAGAGATTAATAAACAGCGTCCACAACCAACAATGGCTGTTGCTATCAAGACATCTTTTTTGCAGGAATAACAAGACAATCCATGTGATCTGTGTAGATAAAATACCACCCTGCACTGTAATCTTCAACACAAATGTACAGGAATCAGTGTAATACATTTAAAGCTGCACTAGGTAATCTGCAAACAAGCTAGGTATAGCTAGCTATCTTACACATATACGGTCCCAGAACACTCAGCGACGGTTCAGCGAGACAGACAACTGGATTGTCCAATAGTTGCTTTCAGTCCGAAACGTAGGATTGGCTGAGATTTTTAGACAAATGAGAGAACCACTTTATTAGTTTCTTTCATTTTTTTAAATCACCACAATATACAGTATTTATAGCTATACTATGTTAGGACAATGTTAAGAGGCATGAAAAAAAATGTTTTAAGCTAATTTGTTTTCCAGATTAGGTAGAGCTGCTTTAAATGTACTTATGGTACGCAGGGAGCAAGTCTGCATTGTAAAGAAAATAATAATAATAACGAAGCAAAACAATGCAAGGCCATGTCTACTCTACTCCATATTTTTTTAAACAAATATTGTCCTACATTTATAAAAATATTGTTATCTAAAATATTCTTACAAAAACACGGACATAACCCCACCACACAACTAGGTGGTCTATTAAAAGCTCCATATCTTGTGTTCACACAGAGGAGCCAAAAACAGTGTTTTTAAAATGATTTTAAAAATCTGTTTTTCTCAACAAAACTCAATTTGAGTGTGGATCGGAGGTGCAAATGGAGAAAAAAGACCTCGGTTTTTAAAAGCATCTGATGGTAGTGCAGACAGGGTCTAAGTACCTGCCAATACTCAGATCTACAACATCTGGATTAGGACATCCCTAAAGAAATAGATCTCTAGTTTTCTAAAACAACAAAAAGTAAATGTTTCAAAATCAAAAGACTATGACAAAAATACCTCAAACTATGTTTTTATAAAAGTAAAAAAAAACTTCTGAGAGAACTCTTTCATGATAAAAGCAACACAGACACGCAAAGTTCTTCAGAACACATTCTGACATTTAGTCAGCCTCACGTGCCAGGCAGCCATTACTGCACACAGCCTCTCCTGGGCTGCCGTGTAAAGTGAAGCATTCCTGGGGTCTCCCAGGTCATTTCCATTAATGAGCGGCCGACCGGGGCTCCTGGCCAGCGTGGGGCCGCTGCCTCACCACTCCAAAACAAATACACTGAGGTCCATTTAACCAAGCACACGCTTCAAGGCCAGGAGAACAGGAGAGCAAGCATCAGGGCAACATTTGCACCACTGATACAAAAATAAAAAGCTCAGAACGTTTACATACCTCTTCTTGCAGGGCTGTCAGTATTTGTGTTGGAGGGAGACTAAATTTGGGAGATTTTGTAACACAGGGCTGACATGCTTTATGAGAGCAGGAGGGAATTATAACAATACAGTCTGGAGTTATACGAGTACCTGTGAAGACATGAACTGGCCAGATTGAGATGCTGTAGAAACAACCACAGGTTCTCCTTCAAGCCATGAGATCTTCAAGGGGTTACCACTTAGGCCACTTTCATTCTTAACAGCCAGCTCCTTAAAAAAAAATAAGTCACTTAATAAAGAAATAGCTCCAGATTAAATCCAATTAAAAATAGCTCCAGATTTCTAATTATTAGTTCACAGCCAGATTCAACGATCTGATTAGGAAAACCAATAACACCTCAGGCTTAATGTTATTACACTAACTAAAAAACTACCAGACCGAAACATAGAGGGCCTTGCTACAGGGCAACTGGTAAAGTAGTTCCCAAACAAAATAAAATCGCTGTTAGTTGAAAAATAGCTGAAAAAACAACAGAATTTGTGCCAATCAGCACAGAAAATGTATAGTATAGAATAACTTTAACATTTATTTAGCTCAAGAAGAGAGTCCTGAGGCTTAGATGTCTGGCATGTGACATTATTTGCTAATAATCCAACTATAAATGAACACTGAGACAATTTGCTAATATGGTTTTAACCAAACGAGTCCTCTGGAGCTGTCCCCATTAAACAATCAGGGTGAAGACGTGAAATGAGTTAGACTTACAGCTGCTCTCAAGGTGGCAAATTCCACCACAGCACTTCCTTTCTTCTTACTTGATATAATTACATTCAAAACGTCCCCATACTAGAAGAGACAAGACAAAAGAAAGTCCAATGGAGGAAAAGGAACGATGCAGAATATTTGTTCCTGAAACTCAGATAAACAGAACACACATCTGGAATACAAGTTAGGAATTAATACAAGTTTACAAGAAATGATGTTAGTGTTTCTGTTTGGACCTTGGAATTCGTTTTTTATTTTATGGTTAATTTGAGTGTAATAACTATAACAAAGGTCTCTTGTCATTAACCTCTTCCATGCTAAAGTGTAAGTTTGACTCTTAGGAGCAAAGAATAAGAGAGACGTGGTCTTTAAGAAACATTTCTGGGAACTGGAAAGTCCAGGAATGCTAATGCTCACAGAGGACATGCTGAATCCAGCCAACAGTGACAAAGGAGACTCTCCAAAGGCTTCGATTTCATAAAATATAAATATCTTAACATATTTTTATCCCTTAAACAAAGATTTATTACCTTAAGCTGCCAAAAAACACAAATCCGCTCACGTACGCATACATGTACACATGCTTATTTTCCCATAAAGCAGAGGCTAATTCTTCTTACACAACCTATTGACTGTCACTCACTGGTGCTTGCCATCTAATTTTTTTAATATAATCTCTTTTTTAAGAGCTGAAAATAAGAACAGCACTTTTATATCAGCAGCTTTTGCCCCATCCTTCCTGGGACCATACCAATGCATGCGTGCAGAGGAGAAATTCAAGTGCATTTTTCTGGCCAACCTGACGTCACTGACACTTGCCCCATCCTCGTTTCAGGCCAACCTGTAGCCCCACCAAAAGCCCCTGTGACATATCAGAGCAGAAGGTGGTGCTGGGTTGCATGAGAAGAGCACATTTCCTAATGCCTCCCTTGGTACTGCTTAATCACCTGGTAAGAGGGGCACAAACAATGCTGTGCGTGGCTTTTAAAGGGCGCTGCAACATTGCCCTGAGCACTTTCACTGCTACAAAACTTAATGGGCCTTGTTAGAGGGGAAGTGTAAACAATCTACAGCACTGATGTCATGCAGACCTCAAATAAGGCTGGACCCTGTAGGCCAATTTGTTATGACAAAGCTCTGCTTTAGGACCGCAAGAATAACCATAATTTAGAGGCCTATTGGCATTAATTAATTCCTTATAGAGAGGTGGCATAAAACAGCTGATTTCAGGATACTCACCTTACTAAGTAGTTTTAAAAGCATCTCTTGGGAGTAACCTCCATTCATCTCATCATCTTTTTTACACTTCCATTTTAGCTGGAAGACAAAAAGGGAAGGGAACACACACACACACACACACATAAAAAAAAAGAGAGGCCAATATTAGTCATGAGGACTTTCTAGAATTAAAGAACTGCATGATAATGTCTAATCCTTAAAGCACAATTGATTAAACTCAGCTGTACAGGAGGCAAATCATGCCAAACAGGCTTGGCTCTGATGAAAAACAGAGCACTGAAAACAATCAGGACAGGCTGGAGCTGCAGAAGAACATCCATCCCCACGAACCACCTGTAAGACCTGCAGTCAATTTCCATTCAGTCCACTGGTGCTGGACAAATGGGAGAACCTTCTCAGATACACCAGAGAACGCAAGGTGATTCATCCACTTAGCTATAACTCATAAGAGAAAAACGAACACTAGAACAAGTCAACATTAGTTAATCCAAGGCAGGTTGATCCTGTACCAAGCAAAAACAGAGACGCCTCTTTTTGTTGTGTTCTATTGGTGCATAAATTACAATAAAACTGATTATGATCTCATTAATTCAATGTTCTTCAGCTTACCCAAGGCAGGCCAGTGAGGATGTTGGAGCTCTTCACTTTAAGACTGAGCCCAGCTGCCATACAGAAGAGAGTTGTTTCAGCCTTTTAAAAGGAAGAGGAAGTGATTTGTGGCCATGTTCATATACACCACAATACAATGTAGTGGAATTTGTTCTCTGCATTCGTTTCATTCATTACAGCATCCAATAAGCCATTGGGGTTTCAGTATTTTCCCAGGGATACTTTGATACGTGGCCTGCCTGGGCTGGGGATTAAACCCAGACCTCCCAATCAGTAGACAACCACTTCCTTCTTGAGCAACGATCAACCTAAAAAAACTGACCCATCCCTGAGGAGCAATGGGCTGCCATTTTTACAGCGGTGAGTGGCAACTTTTGGGGTTCAGTATCTTGCCCAATACTCAAACATCACAACACAACAGACAAGAACCACACCCTCATTATTGAAGACAAAGTCCCAAAACAGGACACCCAGATACATAAACTCCTCCACAAAAGAAAGACTCACTTCCAAATAAGAGGGAGCATTCCACCTTTTTCCAGTCTAGACCCATGGCCTTTGATTGGGAGGAGCTTACCTTCATCGTGACCCCAGCACACCATACTCCCACACCACCCTACCTTCAGCAACTCTGCAAGGGTCAAGATCTGGTCCAAGACTCAGACAAAAGCAACATTGATCCCCTTGAAGGTACGACAAACGGTTAACATAAATGATCTCAATAAAAGGCAACCAACTTTATCACAGTATTTGATTGCTCCCTTGTCCTGTTATTAAATGCGGACGTGATTTCCCATACTCCTAAAAACAGATATTGTGTAACTCCTCGTCTTCAGACAAGCCACAGCAGAAACCGGCCAATTTTTACAGCAACGACTGAGAGGAGTATTGTGAATGGCAAGCACTGGGTGTTGATTCAGCTCCAGCCTTCTGCTCATTGTCAGAGAAACACGTTTTCTGGGAATTTTCAAGTCAACATAGAATTCTTTAACAAAAGAATGTTGCTGAAAATGTGAGTTCTCCTTCCAACAGCAGTTCATTCTGCCCACTGATAACCGCCTTACCCATTAATCTTCAAATAAGATGTCTGAAGTATTTAT
Source organism: Callopanchax toddi (assembly GCA_006937965.1). Taxonomy (NCBI): domain Eukaryota; kingdom Metazoa; phylum Chordata; class Actinopteri; order Cyprinodontiformes; family Nothobranchiidae; genus Callopanchax; species Callopanchax toddi. The sequence goes on along the minus strand of SSNR01000065.1, from coordinate 722,131 downwards.
TTGATCTGATGTCTATGGTTTCAGACCCAAACACTGCTGTGTTCGATCACAACTTAAGAAAACTTACAAACGGGGAAGATAAACAGCCCAAAAGAAAAGTTACTGAAATTTGTATTAGGGCCTGTGAAACATTAAGTCAATAATGATAATAATAAATTACTTTGCTGAACATCCCAAGGCCTATTTTACTAAAAATGAATATTTTGTTGATTTAATATCATTTTGATGTAACTGTTTGATCTCTGAGCGAATTCAGATGAAAGTATTGGGGAAAATTTTAAATTAACATTTAAAATAATTCAGATTTGGAACTTTCCTACGTTTGTGGCCTGTGACACCGTCGGCATGGCTGCTGTTTCTTTATCTAGGCATCAGGGAGTACGCTGCTACACAACATGGCTTTGGATTCTTAAAGCCAGATTAAATGTATAAACACATTAGATAACATCCCCTGTGCTCATTAATACACACAGATCGAAGCCTTTCCAGGAGGAAATATAATAAGCCTTCTTTTGGCATAAATACTGGTCCCCTGACAACATCGTGCCTACTCTGGAGGAACTGGTGTTAGTGCAACATGTGTGCTCGGTAGTGAGACTGCATATGTGGTCTCTGAATAATGAAATACAAATGGCTGAAGGTTCTATTAAACTCTCACTGAGAGTTTACTTGGTCCTTCTCTGAAGCTGGACCTCCACAGCATAAGGACCCCGCTCCCCCCCTCCTTTTTTTTCCCAAAGAACTGCAGCCCTAACCCTGACCCCCCTTCACAGTCTTGAGCGCTGACTAAATTCCCATAGCTGCAAGTCTTACCTTCAGTTTGGGGGTCACATTGTTTTTGGACCATCTCTCCCCTCCTGAGTCTGTTTTTAAAAAAAGCAAAAAGGGGAAATCTGACACATTGAAGTGAAAAGACAAAGAAACAACTGTTTAATTGAAATATGGAACTCAAGAGTGTAGTCAAGGGACTCATGCAGAAAGGCAGCAACTTGGAAACGGCTGTCACGTGTGAAAGTTTTGGCTCTCACAGGCAGAGCCCTGATGAGGAGAGAGCTGCATGCGTGCAAATAGGAGAGACTCAAATTATGTAGCGACTATGAACGAGTAATTGTTCAACCACAAAAAGGGGTCAGGTTTACATCTCCACAAGCCTCCGCGGCCTCTTGTTGAAAAAATATTACCAAAGAGCCCTGATGGACTGTTGTGTGTGCGTGTTTTGCGCTTGGCATTCCTATGATACTTTGCCAAGTTGTGTTTCTGCCAAAAAACTAAAATAGACCTCTTCTCTTATAAGTTGGGTTATTGTTATTGTCCATTATCTGAATAATATTTGGTGAACCACAGGGTGAGTAGTGGCTGCTGTGGTTAGGGCTGACTGGATGATGGTTGGGAAACATGGAGGTTCACTTCACGGAGATTTCAGGACAGTAAAGACACTCAGATGGATCATGCTGGATTTATTTGTCACGACTGGACAGAAATGGTTTAGATAACCTGGAATGGCACCCACTGATAATACGTCAATCAAAATCAGACATACTTGTGTGAGCGTAGCCTCCTGTTTGTTGCTGTGCTTCTCTTTCTTTTTGGATCTGCTCTCTGATGAGTCTCTGTTCTTCTTCAAGCTGTCTGGATCCCTCCTCTCTTAACCGGGCAATCTTTCAGAAACACAGATGCAATTAGGTGATATTTACACATCCCTATGCACATTTTACAGACAAAACATGTTACAATAGATCTACTTGATCAATCTTCAAGCTAAAACCTGCGTCTTACTTCTGTTTTTGAAGCAGAATGCCAAATATTTTAACATATTAAACTCATTAAGTGGATGCCAATGGGGTTTATGCACGGTCACTTCCTGGTTGCGATAGAGGCTGCCGCTCCCTTCCGGTTCAACGCTGTTCCCACACAAACTGGACAAAATTGATTTTTTTACCCGTTTTCTTCAAGATCTGCCGCGCATCACGGTAAACGATGTCCACCGAATTTTTGAAAAACACACAGAGACGTCTGCGAGCAAGCGGGTGAAGGACTTTAAGCTGTATATAACCAGCTTTATTCATGAAATTGAAGGTAAGCTAACAGCGTTAGCTCGTAGCTTCCATCATCAAAAAACAGTGAGACAGATCTATATAGCCGTGATCGTGGGCTCCAACTGCTTCCCAACTTTCAACTTTCTCTGGTCTAGCTGTACGTTATCAAACACCAAGTCTTCATTCACCAAAAGAATAGTTGTTCCAGTGAAATAACACACGAACGGCGCCGCGCCTCCTCCATTAGCCTCCTCCGTTAGCCTCCTCCACTCGGCTCTTTGACTACTGTGCTGCAAAGTGTGGACTGCAGACACGGTGTGGTTAGAAATGATCACGTTTTCTCTTCTTAAGTTCACAATCCTTCCTTTTTGTAGTTATTTATTCAGTGGAAATGTGTGGAAACGGACTGATGAATTCTATTCAGCTGATGCGGTACACAACGGAGCACAGCAGTGTTCAGCTGTCGAGGCTTCCCGTCCGCTGATACTTATATGATGGCTTCATTTCTTAGTGCTATAATATATATATCATACTGTACTATACTATACTATTACTCGTTTTGATTATAAACAATATCTTTAGCTGGAAATGCACTCTAACTCTGGAAATCTTCACGTTTCAAATGGAACCGGAAATGGTCCCGCGAGGTAATTTTAAACCGGAAGTTCTACTAAGTACTCTGTGCATAAAGCCTATTCTCATCATGAAAGAAAACACACCACTTTGATTTATCATTTGCATTCTGAGCAAAGTCATGCAATATGCTCAAATGGGCTTACTTTAAAATATGACACTAGGAATATTTTTTTATAAGCCCTCAGACCTGAACCTGACCTCAATCCAGAGCAAGTAATTTACACAAAAAAAAAAAGAATAAAACACCTGCTTGTGCTTCAGAATTTCCTGGATGTATTCAAATGTCTAGTTTCCAGTTAATAGGCCTCTTTTTTTATCGGTACATTTTCTGCAGCTTCTCCAATGTGTGATGTTTTTCATAAGGCTTCAATTTAAAAAATGTTCTTACCTCTTGTTCAAGTGTTCTAGTGATTTGCACCTCCTCCTGGCTCTGAGATTCTGCTCGTCGCTCTCTGGCCTCCAAGTCTGTCAAACAAGAGACACTAAGAACTTCTTCCACATGTTGACAAAAGACCTTTTTTTACACAACAAAAAAATGACTCACCCAGCTTAATTTTCTTTCTCTTATCATCTAGTTTCCTGTTTCTTTCTTCTGCTTGCTTCTTGGCAGCACAGATTTTGTCATACGCAGCCTGAAAACAGCATTAGATGCCAGGGTGAACCGTCTGTCGGTGTAGGAGTGGATTAAGATCCCTTTTACAGGGTAAAATATATATTTTAAGTCTTACTCTTGCAGCAGCGTCAGTGAGCACTTCCAGAGCCTGTGACAACTGGTGGAAGAGCTCCGCTAAAAGACAAGAATGAGAGATGCTGAATATTCATGTTGCCTTTTCAAGTGGTAAAAGGTAAATAAGGAGGTACACTTAAGCAATATAAAACTCAAAAAGTAGTATTAGCTGTCACCTTCTTACGTATGCAGCTGACAAATGATTAATCATACAATGAGTACAATTTGTCCTGAAACCTGTTCCCTTTATAGACAAACTGTGAATTGCTTTGACCTCTCCCCAGCTGTCATTTAACACACACACACGCACGTGCACGCACGCACAGAGACCACATTCCCCTAGCTCATCCTACTAACAGCACATCACTGAACCATCCTCACCAAGCGTAATCATTCACTTATGGGAGGCCTAACAGACCGATACAGTTACTCCCTGTGGGGACTGGCAGTACACACAAACAGAAGGCTCTGGAGATCACGCTGCCAGCAGAAGTGGTCAGGTTACCTCCATGAATATAATGAGCTAGAATGAAATCCAACTGGGGGGGTGTGAGGGACCTGTTATGTCCAAAAAGCAGCCCAGAGTGTCACAACATGGTTGGTTTCAGAGGGATCTTCAATCAGTGAGGAATCATAACCCTTAAGTCACCTCTTGCATGCATGCAACCTTCATTTAGGGAGCACCAAGTCCCCGCCGTGCTCTGCTTTTGTGCATTAGAGACCAAGTCTGCCCATGTGTGGGTTCAAGTGTTGAGGCTCTCTCCAAACCACTTCTTTTCTATTTCTGGGAAACCGACCCCCTGCTTATGTATTATCCTTCTCAACCCCCAAACTCTGCCAACTTCACTTTTTCTAACCCCCCCGTCATAGTCAGGAATTGTCTGAGCCATCCAGGAACCACAAAAACCTCACTCAAAAGCATACCTCATTACCAGTCTTTTTTCTGCAAGGTGCTTTTTTTCTCTCTCCTATTGACAAAAAGCTACATTGAAATTTCCTGGTCTAATTATTGACATACAGCCTGGCAACAGACCGCAGAGCAACAGGAGAACTCGAGGTGGATGGACTGGAAACGGTGGTGCGATGGTGGTGCGATGGTGGTGCTCGCGATGTCTAGCTGGAAAGCCAACGGCAGGAAACGGGCCCTGATTAGCTATGTGACAGTGTGCTGTGGGTAGACCGTCTGGCAGCATTAAATTCAATCAAAGTCCTGCTCTAGAACAGCTGGTTGCGAAGCTTGACCAGTTAGGTGATTAAAACATATTGTTCAGAACAATGAGAGGTCTGTGACTCAGAACGAAGACAAGGTGAAAAAAACAGGGACGCAAAAAAATTATTGTTGCCACTTACCTGCTTTTGGGTTGTCTGGGTTCTTGTCTGGATGGCAGGTCAAGGCTTTCTGTCTATAGGCTTTCTTAATCTAGAGGGAGAGCAGGAAATACAAACTTAATGCACAGTGTTTTGTCAGTAAACATCAGTAATCTTAAACCATTCTTGTTCGTCCCAGAGAGACAAAGTCAGATTAAAATAAGTCAATCTTTAATTAAAAAAAAAAACTTGAGATCTGGATTCGAATAAAAGTCTGGAGGTCTATTTTGGATCAAACTAGAACCTGAGATGTGCTTTTCACATCAGTCACTTTGGCACGAACGGCACAGCAAATTCTCCAAACTATCCTCCCCTAGTTAGTCAGTTAAATGTGGCCATCTAGAGTTGCAAACCAGAATTATCTGTCTTTATTTCAACAAAACTGAATATGGTTGAAGCAAAATGTTACACACAGAAAAACGGCATTAAACCTCAGACTTTAAATCACCACCTTTAAATAGTTTAGAGAGGCGAGGAGGTAAAATCAAGCAAAACCTTTTTAAAATTACAGCTATTGCTGATTTTTTTTTTATTAACTAATGTAACTGAATCAGTCCTTCAAAAGACCAGTTAAATCAAGGCTTCATTAGATGTTTGTTTCTTTGGTGAAAAGAAAGGAAGCAGGAAGAACTCTCCATAAACACCAGAGTGGGCTGTAGAGCAGACATACATACACACACATATACTGTATATACATGCATCACATGCTAAAGATTTTGCCACAGCGTACATTCCTCACATGTTTGAGCTCAGACCAAATACCAACACATTTGCATTTTTCTGCTGGCATTTGCAATGTTTTCATTTTATCTTTAACAGTGCAGGCTAAAGCACACGACATTGACTTTACAGAGTGAAAAACAAAGCATACACTAAGGCATTTAAAATAACTTTAAATACATTTCCATGACAGTCTGGGCTGTGTTCTCTTGTACAACAGCTTATTTTCTACACATTTATACAACTCCAACGGGCCTCGAATAAACCATGTTGAGATAACTATCTCTGAAAGCTCCTCAACGTTGAAAAATCCAATTATTTTTCAATTACAGCTCAGAACGTAAACAGAATTTGGTTTACCGAGAGGGCTCTGAGAGACCAGACATGATTAGGAGATATTTAGTTTTCTTGTTGGCACACAGAACCTTCCCAGAGAATGAGACTGACACAGAGCCGTGGACTGGAGCCAGTTTCATATACTTATGGTTGGCTTCAGTCCACTTCCCTTTATTTAGCAATCCTCTGTAAATGTCTTTCTTTTTGAAGACAGTTCTAGACAGCTCTGTCTAAAGCCTTTAAATAAAGTACAAATAAGGAAGTGTTCAGGGTTTTTGGTTATTATTTCACCACACACTAACAAAATGTTTTTTTTTCCATCAACAGGAGTAACAAGGCAATAACAGCATTAAATACTCCCATCTGTGCCTTAGCATGAACATTTAATTGATGCTTGAAGACACTGAAACTAATTGGTTCTACAAATGAGAAACCAAGGCAGCCCGGCATCGAAACATGATTGCATGGTTGAGTATCTTCTGTTTTTTCATAGGACTAGATTTTAAATTAAGCCATGAGTAGAAAACTTTTTTTTTTTTAAACAAGAAAGAACACAAATTCTTGCGACATCAAATATGACATTATAGAAGAAATGTCCAAACTATTTCCTACTGCAACAGTAGTCTAATATCACCGTCTGGTGATAAACGGACTAAGTAATGGTCTGGTCAATTCCCACATCTTGTCCTCATTACCAGGCTTCTGTGCCAATTTATAGCTGACAAACTGGTCCCAGTACAGTCACAGCACAGTCCCAGAAGGGCCTTTAGCAAATGAGGCTGATAAGCTGCCTGATCTGCCACAAGCCCATCCTCCTTAATTGCAATGCTTTGCTGTTATCAGCTGAAGAAAGATAACATGCAAAACAGAAAGATAGAAAAAGAGAAGTCAACTGTAAAGAGAGGACAAACAGAAAAGACAAGAAACTAACAGGGATAAAATGTCATGTATAAGCAGTGAGATGTGGTGCACAAGCAGGATTGTATTTTACTCCCATACTGTGTGATAAATCACCATTATGATGCATCAAGTTGTCATGAAATTAGATGACACGTGAAGACATTTCACCAAATATTTTGTACTTGATTTCAAACTAACATTAATTGAGATGACAGTTTGGATATTTCTGAGTCTGTGCATTGAATTTAATTTAAAAAAGACTTAATACAAGCATCACAGTGTCACTGATGGATGAAACAAACTGTCAACATGCTCACCAAACAAATCATCAGATGTAACTTGCTTTTAAGAACAATGTGTTTGCTTGTTTTACTGCAAACTTAGGAAATAGGTACGTTAGAAATATAGACGCTTAAAAAAAAAAGCCAACATGAAATTTTGTGAGGTCTTGGATGTTGAGGGTGTTTCACCAAGCAATCTGTGGTAGGTAAAACTCTGATGGTAATCCCTCAGTGCAACCCTAAAGCAAACCCCAGTCATTTGCACTCATTAACTCATGAGGTCTGCTAGTTTTCCCATCATTTCCCAGCCAGTCAAAAACAGAAAAAGGTCAGTAGCGGTCATAATAGCAAAGTTTTATAACATGAGATTGAGAGGACGTAAGCAGAATGCAAAGACCCCTACATCAAAGCTATATTTTAAAAGCTGCAAAACGCTGCATTTACATAGAAGTTGATGTGACTAAACCACTTAAACAGGCTCTGGGGTGAGCTTCTTCCATTTCTCAGTGATTAATGGCATTTTTGAGGAAATGAACCAAACAAATGGGATCATTGGCTCTTCTGATGACATTCGTCTTCACAAATTTCATAGACTTTTTTTAAAAGCCCTGCTGACTTAATGCAATACACACAGACTAATCCGCTATCTCTCTCAACCATCAACAGACCTTTCAGAACCGGTCCTCCAAAATTTTGAAGCTTCAGTTCAGCCCAAGCCACAACCGCTTACTTCCTCATGGATAATCCTCTGGGGAAGGGAACACTTTGAAATCCAATTAAGAAATTAACTTCCTCCCTTGTTTTGGCAGGGATTCTAATTTCCCTTTAGGCCAGTGGATTCTTGATAGAGAGGTGGTTGCTGGAAAAATCAGGATTCAGGACGTCATGGTTAACCACTCAAGGATGGGAAATAAATTATTTTTAAAAAGAGAAGATGAGAACTTTACAAGTGACTGAAAATGTATGCAAGCAGTAAAATTCTAACTCTCGTTTGAAGAGATGAGTAATCTTTAGAAAGCACTCTACTTTATTAAAGTTTGTCAAATTCAAGCTAACTGCATACATGAGATCAGCCACATTATATTAGATTAATAAACATTTGACAGAGTAAAACTTACTGATTAATTTTAAATTAATGCTGTTTGGTATTTATTCATTTCTAAAACCATGTTGGGAACAGAAGGAGCTTTCCGATGCAACATCACCATCTAGTGGTTTTTCTGGTGTACTACAACTACATGGTTTTAGTCAGCTAGTTTGTTCGTTTTGCGACTTTTGTCTGTATCAGTTCCTGCAGTGGTTAAACTATATTCGTAATATATGCATCGCGTTTATGTTGATTGATAAAATGTACTACGGTTACATTAAATTACATGCATACGCGGAAAAAACATGGTAATAGCTACATGCTAACATTCCGCATTAGCCTTCTGCTTGAAAACAACAACAGTTTAATTTCTCACATGTTGAGTAAAAAATACCACAAAGGGTTTCAACAGTTTGCCATTAAATACTAACAAGCATAAGTGCTATTTGCATATTATTTATTTACGTACCTCTTTCGTTGTAGCTGCATTTTCAATACCGAGTAAACCATAAAGGTCCATCTGTAAGATTTCCTTAGCCTTTCCAGACATTTTTGTCAAAAGTAAGATACAATAACAACACCAAAAAGAGATAAAAGATATATAAAACTCAATATGCTGCTTAACAGAGAGCAGTTTTTGGATTGTTTACTTGAATGTAGCGGCTGGTTTCAGGCAGCACGAGTTTGACGTAACGACCTTTCAACCAGGATGTGCTATGCTACCTGGGAAATGAAGTTTTTAGCTATTTCTCTATTCTGTATGCTTCTTAGGGATCCACTGAAAACTTTTAAATCAGTTTATGAATAATCATGGCAGCTGTTTGCTCGTATTATTTTATTTTATTTCTCTTATTATGACTCTATAGTAAAGGCTAATGCAAACCATATAGCTCCAAGTAATTTGTGTCAAAAATATATCTTTCAGGTGTTTTGTGTCAATTTGTTAATATGTGTTATGTGTACTATATATAAATATAAAGACTATCATGGGCGTCGCACCCGTGGGGGATGTGGGTGTTTTAACACCCACACGTTTCTCAGTGAGATCGTTCAACACCCACACTTTTCCAGCCGTTTTGCCCCAAACCTCCTCCTGTCTGATTTCTCCTCACAGCGATCGCTGTTTGTCCCCTCTCCCTCCTCCCCTCCTCTCCTGTTGCTCCTTGAAACCTGACACCAGCCTGCTGCCGATCACTTTCGATCCTCTCCCCTTCTCTCTCTCCTGCTCTGAACACCGGCCGGCCGGCTGTCAATCAATCGATCAGCTTTCCGCTATAAATCCCGCCTCTCTTGTCATTGTCTAATATTCGGCTTGTGATGAAAATAGTAATACAGCGGGTATTTACCCAGAAATAGTTTATTTGATTCTTAATTTCCCTCAAAATGTCAGCAGAGGTTACCTAAAAACAGTCTCTCAGTCAGATCCTCACAGTCCAGCTTTTATTTTCCTGTTTCTCACTCAGTGGAACAAATATGCAGAAAAGTGTAAGTGAAATTACTGTAAAAGCTAAAATCCTATTTAAATAAATAAATATTTATATGTAGAATTAATCAAAGTTTTTAAACTGAGCCAAAATGATTGAAATTGGCATCAGTTTCAGTAAGAAATGTCAGAGGGTTCACAGGTAAGCAATAAAATAAATATAAGTTTAAGTTATTACAATTTATAGTTACAGTTTGTTCAGTAGTAGGCTACAGTCAGTTAAAGCAAGTTGAAATATTTTTACAGCTAAATACTTTATTTAACAGTGATTAACTTTGTAGGTCATAAGTTGAGCTGTATGGTTCAAACTGGATACAATAACACTAAACCTGGGTTTAATTTTTGGAAAATCTGAAATGAACTTAGATCATTCAGAAATGTGTTATTAGTAATTCATAATTCAGACTTTATCATAGGTTGCATGTTAGTAAATTGCTGATTAGTGATTAATTTGTCTTTTAATCTCATGTAATACAGTATTGTTTATTAATGTCCTGATATTCACATGCACCACCACCATTCACCACTGTGTTTAATGTTATATTCACATGCAATTCTCATGAAACTAAATGTAACAAATCATGTGATGGTATGTTTCAAACGAAAACAAAAGACAAGCATCCATTAACCCTTTAATGCACAGCAGCCACATACACTACAGTAACTTTAACTCAGTTTTATGTTTATCATGTTAATATATTTCAATCCACTTCAGGGCAGTGTTAGTCCTTTGTAATATATTAGCAATATGGATCATCTTGTATTTGCAATATTGACTGCCTGGTGACATCATCAATTCAACATGGCTGACCATAATGGCCATGTGCTGAATTCACTAAAATTTCTACTGAAGAAGGAAAAGTCAGGTTGAAAAATATGATGGTGTATAGGAGAGTGTGTTGAACAATTATGTTTTTAGAAATTAAATTTCATGTGACAGAGTGAGACCGACATGTGACACAGATAAATCTGGTCTTCCTAGGTCACCTCTCAAAGTGGCTCCTCATGACATTCTGAGTGCACTTCTTGACCAGAAATGTTCAATCCCATAACACACCTGTAACCCTCCTTAGTCACCACCTAATGTCTTAATTTACAGTATTACTGTTTGCACAACATGCACATCATTCATTGGTATCCATATATTTTTGTAATGTAGTTAGGTCATTATTTATGTTTATGTTTTCCAAATGTTTGTTTCTTTGTAAATAAAAGTAGTTAAATTAATATTTGAACTTTAAAATAAAAAACTAGTTACAAAATCAGATTTTTTGATAATTTCACTCCTTTGTTGTGCACTGTCCACATACGTGGACAGTAAAACAACTTTTATATCAAACCATATTTTTTTTAAATCTAAATGTTTGTCAGTTTAGGCTCATGTAGAGTAATAAAATCAATATTTAAAGAAATATAGAATTTTTTTCATAATGCGTGTATGAAAGGGTTAATGTTTCAATTAACAGTCGATGACATCTACGGGCCACATCCCCCACACTTTTGAAAAGCTTGCTACACCCCTGAAGACTATTATGTTATATATATATATATATATATAGCCCTGCGATGGACTGGCGACCTGTCCAGGGTGTCCCCCGCCTCTCGCCCCTTGACCGCTGGAGATAGGCACCAGCTGCCCCGCGACCCTCTGTGGAGGATTAAGCGGCTACAGAAACTGGATGGAGATATGTATATATATATATATATATATATATATATATATATATATATATACATAATAGTCTACTGTTCATTGTATGTTTTTATCATATTTTCTCATGCAGTGATGAATTCAACTTTTTATTACCTTTTATCAACTGTCAACCACTGTGTTGAAGAGATTGAGATTTATGATTGGGATTTCTTTAGTTGAAGAGTCAACAACAAATGCCTTTCAGAGTAAAACATGGGACCATCTGTCAAACATGAGGAGTTCCAGTCCTGACTGGGGCATGCAAAAAAACAATCCCAGCATAGCAGTACATTTACAACAGAAAAACAGAAAAAGAAAATAATACAGATGCTAAAAAGTTCACCAGCCCAGCTCAAACAGTTTTACTTAACTAAACATGGTAACACCTTTTACCAATAAACAGTTGACGTAATTATAAAGAGTTAATTCCTAAAGGATTGCCTTTTGTTTGCCAGTGGTGTCTGTTGTTCTCTGAATTGCACCCAAACTTCAGTTTGAAAAACAGATGAGAGTCAAAAATGTATAATGCAAAAATCATGTGACATTTAAAAAATATATGTATTAAAATTAAATGAAGACATTGTATAAAAATAAGTTTCCAAATGTATTGGTGATTTACAATAAGGACATAATACCTACTATTGCAGTCATGAACATGTAGCAAAATATTACACTTTATGTGTTGAAATACATCTTTATAAAAGAAATTCTGAAACATACAAACATCTGCTTCTGTTTTCCAGACTGTTTGTGCCTAATTCAATTATAGTTTGTTTTTTATAACCATATAATTTATTGTTTCATCAGTTCCTGACAGCCATGGAATTCAATGTGGACCTGCATCTCAAGCAGTTTGAGATTTGTCTGGGAAAAAAAACCTTTGTCTGCTCATATCTTATTTTGATGTTACAAAATCAGCTACTTAAACTTAAAACTTTATAAAACAGCTTATTATTCTTTCTTATGAATTGAGAATAGATTTACTTTTTCTTATAAGCTGTCTTACTGATTATATTCATCTTTTATTTCTACTTTTGTTTTCTGTTACGTGAGTTTGTTCAGCTCACTCAAAAAAAGTCTATCTTCCAACTAACTTTACATTAGGTTTAGTAGATGATCTCTTTGTTTTTATTTGTATCTGAAATGCACTCGCCGTTCACTCTCACAGCAATAAAAGGAAACCCAACAAAGATGTTGACTTTGATGATTATAGCTGATGAGTTTTGTGATCTTGTTCTTCAAGCTCAGTTAGTGTTTATAATGACCTCATAATATTTACTCAGTGAGGTTTGTTTCAACATGGCGGTCTATTATGCAAGCATTATTTTCTCCGTCCGCAGAAGCCTGGAGCAGAGCCATCCTAAAAATGCTTTTTGTTCCTCAGTCCAACCCATGGTAGAACTCCAGTTCTCCATCGGATGAATACAACTTTTTTGTGGTGTTGATGTCTTTGTTTGGGATATCTAAAGAAGCTGTTTTGTTGGTGTTTTTTTCTCAGAGGCTGTGAAATTCCTCAAATTTTTTAAAGTCCCAACTCACAGAAAACAATGTCTCAACACAAGTTTCTTTCAAAAGGTTTAGAGATCACAGGCCTTTCTGTGAATGACAGGAAAACATTCTTAAACCCCTCAATTCTTAAGAACATTTATATGAGCACAATTTTTAAAAATTACAGTAGGTTTTTAGTCTGAATTTATGTTTTAAAGGATTTAAATCAAAGTGAATGTTACATTTATTTATAAAATAAATTTGGATGTTTTGGGTCACATATTTCTACATAAAACATGCATAGAAATGTTAGAACGTGTCTCCCATGCAGGTCTTTGGGACTGTCAGTCCAGTGCAGTCTGGACACCTTGCCTGAGGATAATCAGATATCTTAACTCAGATTATCATCTGACTGTTTTCAGGGTTTGGTGAAACTCAGTGGATGGGATGGTTTGTGTGGGAGGAGGGCCCAACTCCTGCATCTACTCAGCATCACATGAAAAGCTTCAAGTTACACAACAACAGAGGCATCCGGACCGGAAAAGAACAAGTCCCTTTCAAAATAAGACAGTAAAACTCCTGCCTTTCTGAAAGAAACAGGGGGAAAGCAGATACTGGTCAAATGTCATTCTCTAATCAACACTTCTGTTGATGATAACTGTCACAGGCAAATACTAAGTCATCAGCATTAAAAGATGTTTAATTTGTGCAATTCAATTGAACAGGGTTTTGTTAGTAAATACATTGAAAATGTCAAAGTACTCACTGAAAAACACATAGTACTGCAAATGTACAAGAAACAAACAGAAAACCATAACGAGAAAGTAAATATAACAATAATGTCAGCAAAATATATGCACAGGTCCAATGTGGCAGAAACGTGTGAAACTTTAAAAAATCTTCTCTAAAAGTAACCATTACACTTCCTTACTCAGCAACAAGCTCCAACTTAAACTGGTTTGCTTTCAGTCGTGACTTGAGAAGCAAGCTTTTCAAGTCATGTAGAATCTCTGTAGTTTTTCAAGTGGGGAGATACTATTTTGATGAGAGTTTTGTGGGAATTCTGGGCAGAAAAAAGAAATATTTAAAAGAAGTGAAGGAAATGAATTAAGTCTCATTAAGCTGGAATAAAACAATAACAGTTACATCTGAACTCAGTGAAACTAACCATTATAAATAATAATGGTGGTAATAATAATAGTAATAAAAAGGTGATTTGTGGCACTAGTTCTCTGTGATTTCAACCACTATATGTAAAAGTTCCAAAATAAGAGTTTACATTTTAAATTCCAACCTGTCAGTTAAAAGACTGAAAGCAGCTTCCAGAGGTGGGTAGTAACTAGTAGTTACATTTACTCAGTTACATTTACTTGAGTAACTTTTTGGGGGGGGAATTATTTTTATGAGTAGTTTTACTTCACCGTACTTTTTATTCTTACTTGAGTATTATTTTTGTTAAGTATTACTCCTACTTGAGTTAAATAGACCTACACTTTATTAAAGGAGACCACATGTTTCTGCACCAGCTTTGTTTTCCTACTCTCATTTTATAGCTAGCTAGCTATCTGTATCTAGCTTGTACAAAAGCTAGACATAGCTAGCTAGCTAAATTAGCTTTCTTCCTCTTAAAATTAGCCGTTTTGATATGAGGTTATGTATTTGTATCAGTGTTTATTTTAGCTTTTAAGATACTAGAATTTCCCACAAACTTTATATTTTTGTCTGTCTGATGACATGATTTTTTTTTAAATCAGATGGATGTTACTCAGTACTCAAGTAGACTTTTTACCAGATACTTTTTTACTCATACTAAAGTATTTTTTGGGACAGCAACTTTTTACTTTTACTTGAGTAAAAATATGTTGAAGTAGTGCTACTCTTCTTAAGTACATTTTTTGGGTACTCTACCCACCTCTGGCAGCTTCTTCACATAACATTTTTTGGGAGCTTCTATCTTTTTTGCTGTTTTACTCTGAAAAGTCGTGACCGGATGTTGTGGCGCGGTGCTGATTCTGACTTTATCCCGTCTGTCTTCACAAGTGAGTTAAAGCTCCAGGCTGCCATCAGCGGTCCACACGGGCTCTGTCCTGTCCACATCTTCTTCAGGAGGTCCAGATGTCCTCATCTGTCTGAGGAGAAAGCAGCAAAACATCTGGATCAGAGGGAAAGTCTGAAGAGGACGCGGTTCTTCTGGGTTTATGGAATAAAACCAGGTATGGCAACATATCCAGCATAATGTATAAAACGATGCAACAGCGTGTTTTATGTCTCTCATCCCATCCCACTTTATTCTTCGGTATGCGGGAAACCCGCAGCGCAAAGTGAGAGATGCATTCAAAACGCCGCTACTCCACGTCTCCAGTAATGTCCCGGTGCCTGATGCAGACTGTCACAATGACTCCAGTCTCCTCGGTCCATTTTGAATGTAAGAACGTGTCTCATTTGGACAAAAATAAACCGGAGTCCAAAATCCAGAGTGTGGATTGTTGTTCCAGGGCTGTGTTTGGACCATTTCTGGTGACACGTGTTAAAAAAATGTGTTCCAGCTGCTGCTCCCCACGGTCAGAAAATAGACAGGAAAAGAAACCAAAAACACTGTGTTCCAAAATATTTGAACACAACTCCACTGGTAGACTCAGCAGACACTCCCTTAAACATAATACAAGGGAGGCGAGGAGTTTAGGATGAGAGTTACACAGCACCACATGTTCATTAATTTATAGTCCATGTCAGCAATGAGAATCTGTGCAGGCTTCAAGTGTTACAGCATCAGTTCAGTGTTCATGCTGCAAAATATCTTCCAAAATGATCTGAGATTTCTTTCTCTCTGAATAAATTCCTAATATGCGGAACATAATCACAAGTAAGCACAGCATATGCCTCAGAGGAAATAAATCAGAGGAGATGTTTCTGCACATTCAGGAGTGTTGATGCTGTACAGTAGCAGTGGGCTGCTGTGTGGGTGGTGTAACCAGAGGACAGATGAGTAGGCTTGTCCTGTGTGCTGTGAATCAGCCTGCTATTAGCAGTACACGTGGGAGCTCTGGCAGACAAGGTCGACAATCGAAAGCTGCCAATATCCTACCTGAGGAGTAGAAGGAGAAGAAAATGCAGGTTTTGATTGCAGAACGGTTTGTATAATCGGCATCCTTATTTTTAAAAATGGATTTCAAAAGCGGAACTCATACTGTCACCAGGCTGTTTGTCGAGCGCCAAGTTTCCTGTGCTGGGAAAGTCCTTTCCTTCCCTTTGCAAAGTTCCTGAGCCATGCTCACTCACATTCCCCATCTGAAGGGTCTTAGTCATATATCTGACTTTTTTTCTGGAAGTCCAATCCATTTAACAAAACTCTCAGTGCATTTTAATGAACCCAAGCTGTGAAAATTCTCCAAATTACAGGCGTGAACTTGCAACTTTTGTTCCTGACTGCTCCTAATGAACATGAAAGCATGATGTACTGACGAATCAGAACGTGTTAAAATCAGCCTAATTCCTATTAGTCCGAAAAGGGAGGGGGGGGGGCAGGGAGCATTCCATCCATTCTGTGTCAAATGAACTGAGCTCTTTGAAGGCTATTGAGAAGGCCTTTTGTAAAAACACCATTGTCTGGCTGCTTGCTGCCACGGTAACACTCTCACACTGGCAGCAGGACGAGAACGCTGCAGACAGAAATGACAAGTGCCTTGCCAGAAAATGTGAGAGAATAAAATCCTGATTTTTTTTTACCTTGACTCCACGCTGTGAACTAAAATCTAATTTGTCAGATTTTTCACAAGTCAGTTTTTCTGTTCTTTGCCAAATGCTCTCAGAAAAGAGAGTCATCTGAGCCGTTTGCAGGAACTGTTCAACTAATATGAAGCAACAACAGGATTCCTGAAGGCCTTTCCCGGCCCTTAGGCAGAGCCTTTGTCAGTGTTTAGCCCTGATTATTATGAAGTGCCTCATTTATGCATTCCAAAAGTGAAATCAACAACGAGAACTTTTTATTTACACAGAAACAACAAAGATTACAACTAAATTAAAGCATCTTAAGCAGAAAATCCTAAAAACTCTCCTAAAGAGACTTTAAAAATTGTTTAGATATTTTGGGATATTTCTGCCTTTTTATAGCTTGAATCCTTAGTTTATTTTTATTAGTATGGGACTGTGTTTATGTGTTTACACAGGCAGAGCATAAAATTTCATAAATAGGGTGATTATGCTCTGAGGAAATGCCAGGAAAGGCCACTTGTTGGGTCAATGTTTCAATTCATGTCTACATGAGAAATGTTCTTATGTTTCTGCGTGCTTGTGTTTATGTATTCATGTTTCACATGCACTTTGTGAATCACCATGTCTAATAGGTATGAAAGTGCACCGACTTACAGTTGGATGCAGAATGTTGTTTTCAGTAATTATGAGTAAAACATGATTTCTGAAGACCAAACTTAAAAATAACCCATAAATTACATGCATTTATATTTTAAACATTTAACATATAAAACAGCTTAGATTGTTTATTATAATAAGTAACATTCGCCTCTTTTCAGAAACACTTAGCCTCTAGTGATCACCAGCTCCCCTCCCTGTATCCAGCAGGTTTTAGGTGTTTTCCTGCTCCAACACACCTGATTTAAATGACCGAATCACCTCCTCAACACGTTCTGAAGAAGTCTGTTAATCACCAAGCAGGTGTGTTGAAGCAGGGAAACACCCAAAACCTGCAGGACACCGGCCCGTGGTGATTGCTGCTTTACGGGCATTTCTATTCATTCTTGTTGCAAATCAAGTTAAAATTATTAGAAAGTTTTTCCTGTGAGGACTCATTCTTGTTCCCCACTAAAGAATGGATTATCAGAACATGTGACCAATGATTGCAGGCAGTTTTCACTTCAGGGTTTTATTTTTGCTTCTACACTCAACTTGACCTCTGAAACTGTTAACTTTCATCTCTCTAAGACGTTATTAAATGAGGAAGTGAATATCTGAAGACTTCTCCTATAGAGCAGATGGATTGAATAATCATATTTATGAATAAACTAACTGGGAAAATTTATAAAACTCCTTTGTCTTTTTTTTTGGGGGGGGGGGGGGGGGGGGGGGTGTCCTGTTTGCAAAATGAAACATCTCTTCACTCTGTCTTTAAATGTTCACCACTGGCTGGGATGTGAGACTGTTGCATGTTGTGTGTGGATGACATTGTGTACTGTCAGACCAAGCTGGGTCTGGCTTGTGCAGATATTTGATGAGCTCACTGTGAGATGCTTAGGTCGGAATGTTTGGCAGAGAAAGCAGCGATGCCTGGACTGCTGACGTATCTTTTTTTATCAAACTGCAGAGTTGTCATTTCCCATTCTCTATTCCTTCTGATAAAGCCTCTTGTTGGCCTGTTTCCTCTAGTTTAGATAGCAGCAACTACTGTTTACATATTGGACTAAATTATTGGACATCACTCACTAACAGGAACTAAATGCTGTCCAAAATTAGCTGTTTTCTGTTTTGATATTAAATAAAGAAATGTGTCCGTTCATATTTTTTACTGACAAAAACAAAACACTTTCTTTTTTTAACCAATGTCCTGTCCAGGTCTAATTAACATCATGTCAGTGAAGTCAGACGGGAAGAATAAATGGGCGGCGGTGAGGGATCGCCTGGGCTCCTCGCAGGACTCCGACACCCAGCAGGAGGCCAACCTGGAGAGCGCTGATCCAGAGCTGTGCATCAGACTGCTGCAGGTTCCCACTGTAGTCAACTACTCTGGGCTGAAGCGTCGCCTGGAAGGCAGCGACCAGACATGGATGGTCCAGTTCCTGGAACTAAGTGGACTGGATCTCCTCCTGGAGGCTCTGGACCGGCTCTCGGGTCGGGGATGCTCTCGCATCGCGGATGCCTTGCTGCAGCTCACGTGTGTCAGCTGTGTCCGCGCGGTCATGAACTCATCAGCAGGGATCCACTTCATCATAGAGAATGAAGGATACATTCGGAAGCTCTCACAAGGTCGGCTGAAATTGGCACTTTTTTTATAAAACATGAAAGGAGAGCCAAATGCTTCAAACTTGCATTGTAGACTTCATAATTTATAGTTAAATAAGCTCATTTTTTATATTATGTAGCATTTGATCAGGTGGCTGTATGACTCATCTGTGCTCAGCTGTATATATGAATCATAAAAAGGACTGCTTCAGGAAATTGCAAAAAAAATCTAATGTAACAAGAAAATATTTGATTTTCTCACCCTGCAGCACACAGAATTAACTATATCACAAAACCACGCAGGTGATCAGAGCTAAGGCAGAGAGACAACGTCCTAGACAGAATGGTTGATGGGAAATGTATTCACCTACTGTATGTGATCTCAATAACCCGCAGCCTTGGACACCTCCAACATCATGGTGAAGAAGCAGGTGTTTGAGCTCCTTGCAGCCCTCAGCATCTTCTCTGCAGAAGGTCACCGTCTGGCTCTTGATGCCCTGGACCATTATAAGGCAAGCACATGAATAAAAAATTCATTTTTTTCACAACTTAAGCTGCTTTCATCCTAAATGATCCCAAATCTGAGCGATCAATACCTTTTAGAGGTTAGTTGCATGCAGAAGCATCCTTACATCTTTCACTCTTGCCCTCAGGGTTTGAAGACACAACAGTATCGCTTCAGCGTGATCATGAATGAGCTGCAGGCCACAGATAACGTCCCGTACATGGTCACACTCCTCAGTGTCATCAACGCGCTCATCTTCAGCACAGACGAGCTGAGACAGAGAGATAGGATGAGAAAGGAGTTTATTGGTGAGTCCTCCGTTTCAGCGAGGTGGCATTTTAATAAATTGACACTAAGTGAAAGGCAAAAGCAGGCCGACAGCTGGAGCTCGGTTACAAATCTTTTTGTCACTAGGTCTTGGCTAAGAATAGGCCTAATGGCCTGATTCTCACTTTGACATAATGCCTGAGAACAAAGCGTAGAGAGGACTGTGTTTTAGTGGGTTAAGCGACACAGAGAGAGGCTGTTGAAATTTTCCTGTGAAGAGAAAACGTCAGCACTCCCAGACTGAGCAACTAAATTCATTTAGGGTGGTTTGTGTCAAATCTTTGAGATAATTCTGAACAGAAGTTTTGGGATAAAATGTCAGATTGAAAGCATCACCTGGATTTGAACCTGCTACATTTTCCCCATGCATCTGACGAACAATAAAGCTACATCCAGATCAGTTCCCACCACCTTAAAGCAATCAGTCACCTGATTGGCCACGCCTCTTTTGTGATTACTCCTGTGATTGTCTAACATTGCTTTCATACTCTCGAGAGAAAAAGATGGGGTTTTTTTGAGTCAAACTTATTTAAAAGCTAATAATAATTCAAACCCTGTGATATTTGGAGTTATATTTTATTATTTATGATTTTGCAGGCCTCCAGCTACTTGATATGCTCCCAAAATTAAGGTGAGGCATCTTTAAATTCTTAATTTTTGCAATCAAATCACTGCAAATAATATGGGAAAGTTTTTGCAAAAGAATAAAAGCTTTTAAAATCTAAATGTAGCTGGTTCTATGTCGTAATTTGTTAATTTTTGTGTGTAGAGAGCAGGAGGATGAAGACTTGATCATTCAATGTGAAGCCTTTGAAGAGGCAATGACTGAGGATGAGGAAGAGCTGCTGAGAGTCTATGGAGGAATCGATATGAGTGATCACCTGGAGGTTTTCACTGCGCTCTTCAACAAGGTGAGGGCGGCTACACACACAGATTAAAGCTGATTGAAGCCACGTTTGATGCTAATTGGTGTGTGTGTGTGTGTGTGTGTGTAGGTGAGCAGCTCTCCAGTTTCCCTCCAGCTGCTCTCCATCCTGCAAACAATGCTGGTGCTCGGACCGGGCCGCACAGATATCTGGCAGGCTCTGGAGGCCATCACTAACAGAGCCATACTCCTCGCTCAGGACTGTGAGTCAGCACAATATATTCACTCAGCAGCACGCTCACAAGAGGCTAACGGCCTGATTAATGCGTGACGGGGAGCAGTTATCCAGGAAAATGGATTTAAGTGCAACAGGAAGCTGAAAGCCTTTGCTATTGCGAGAGGATTCCTGTTGATGTTTATGGGTGTTGTGTGAATGTGTTCCTCCAGCTCAGATGGAGTCCTGTGAGAAGATCATGCAGCGGCTGATGGTTTTCAAAAGGAGGAGCTGTGTGGATCACCATGAGGTGGATGGGCTTGCAGTGAAGGTGGACAAGGCTGTGCAGACGGATCTGGATGAAGACACTGAGGACAAGCCAGACGTGAGCACCACATCCACTAAGAAGCCGCTGTGTGCCTCTCCTCCCCCGCCTCCTCCTCCGCCACCTCCTCCTCCACCACCTCTACCTGGAGGGCTTGGCAGTCCCCCACCACCTCCTCCTCCTCCTCCTCCCATGCCTGGAATGCCTCCCCCACCCCCTCCACCACCATTATTAGGGATGGGAGTAACACCACCTCCTCCTCCTCCTCCTCTACCTGGAATGCCTCCTCCTCCTCCTCCTCTACCTGGAATGCCTCCTCCTCCACCACCTCCTCCTGGCATGTTGATGGCTCAGACGAGCCAGGTCCTGGGGTCCAGCATGCAAACACCTCGCAGATGTCCCACTCTGAAGATGAAGAAGCTCAACTGGCAGAAACTCCGATCCGTTACAGGCAAGTGGGCAACGCATTCCTTTGAATTATTTTGAATAGCAGATTTTTAGGAGTATCAGCCCAGAATGAATTAGATTCTCTCCATGTTCTGCTCCTGTTGCTCTATTTTTTTGTATTTCCTGTCTTGGCTTCTTCCTGATAATTTAAGTTTAGTTTAGTGTTTATTTTAGTTGTGTGAAGTGCAGAGGTCTGCAGCTTGTGGCCCTCAGCCCTTCTGAAGTGGCTCATTGTAGCTTTGATTAAGAATGTGGTTATCTAAGATGACAATAGGGGTAATCCCAGTAGTTTTACAATCCAAATTTTGCAATAATTTGTATTGTTTTATTAAATGTGTTAAAATGCTGTGATCAGTGGTGCTTTTGAGCTAGTCTGGTAGCTTCCTCACAACATTGGTTATGCAACTTTCCAACATGGTGATTTCACTTTAAACAGGAAACATTTTTACACACTTCAACAAAATGTTTGTAAAAACAAAATGTAGTTTTGTATTTATTTATTGATATTTACATCAAAATATGACATGGTAATATATAGGAAGCTATTTTAAATAAAAGAAACAGTGAAAAATGTATAAAAGTCTGGCATCTTAAGAACCTTAGGCCAAATCAATAAATAACCTACAACTTAATGTATTTCTGATGATTTTTAATGCACAGAGTTTATTCATCTCTAACTGAGCACCCTATTCTTTACTACTGCAAAAATGGAAAGAATTGATAAACCTTTGCATGGTTCTGAACAAAATGGTGTTCTTGGCTTTCATTCCTTTTTGTTCTAACACAAATGATAAAAGTCAAATTAGAATAGAAACTCTTAATTTAAAGGATCAAATCAATTCTGTGACTTTAAAAAAATTAAAAACGTATTTTTCTTAGGAAACATGATAAAATATGTCATTCTTAAAGGCTGCAGACCCCAGGCCCAGTGTAACCTCAGTTTTGCAGCGCTTGACAAATATCTTGAATTTTAAACAAAACGGCAAAGCCAAAGACCAGGATTCGCATGTAAAATGTTTTTAGAGGAATGAAAATGAACTATCTATATAAGGAAAAAAATTGTCAAATGGTTTCAAGTTCCTGACTTGTAAAAACTTCATGAAGCCTGCAACCTACAAGTTCTGCATTCTTTTGTGATTCTTTCCCAGATTTGTCACTGCAGCTTTTATTAGTTGTTTTTCCATCCATTTCCTACTCTTTGCACTTAAGGTGGAATTTAAATTTGCACTTGATTGACTTGATATAATGAAAAACCTTCCAATTTTATTTTTTCTCTTCTTTTTGGGTTTCAAACAAAAACCACCTGTCAGATACATGTAATTATAATTTTTCTCACTTAAATGAGTTTTCACACAAATGTGCCATCCTCCTACATGTTGTTCTGATTTGGATGTGAAAACCTATAAATGGTTGAAATCTTGTCTTGATGTCAAACTTTGACACATGAAAATGAAGCTATCTGCTCTTCTTTTTAGAGGATGTTTAAGTACAGTATGATTGATCATGACGTGGCACATCTGTTAGAAACTGAAGCCCATGAGCTCATATCAGGTTATTTTCTTCATCCATGAACACAGATGGTCAGTCCATGTGGGCCTCGGTTCAGAAAGAACCGCCTCCTCACGAGCCGGACTACAGCAGCATCGAGCAGCTGTTCGCTCTCCCGGTGACCGAGCCCAAAGACAAGGGGGCAGCTACACCTGCCAAGAAGGAGCCTAAAGAGGTGCGACTGGCTAAAGGATGCAAAACAAACGCACCTAATCAGCTAGCTTAACATTTATGTTCCATTTTTTTCCACAGATAACATTCATTGATCCAAAGAAAAACTTGAATATGAACATATTTCTTAAGCAGTTCAAATGGTGAGCTCCTACACACATCGTTTTAAAAGTTCAGCACGTGTCTCCGTGCTGTTTTTAAGTAATTTAACGTCCGTTTGCTTCATGTGCAGCTCAAACGAGGAGTTTGTAGCCATGATCCAGAACGCAGACTGCAGTAAGTTTGACGTGGAGGCGCTGAAACAGCTTATTAAGCTCCTACCAGAGAAGCATGAGGTTTGGAACACAAACCCAGGAAAGCCTTTGCATGCTCAACTGACCTATTAAACTGTATTGCTTGATTATTTTTGGTATAGATTGAGAACTTGAAGTCTTTCCAAGGAGAAAAAGACAAGTTGGCGAATGTTGATCGCTTTTACACCTCCCTCCTGACTGTACCGTGGTAACTATCAGGCTGATTTCAGGTTTAAATGTTCTTAAAATGTTCCAACGTGACAGATTTTACTCATTTGGATTCTTGCTTGTTTAATCAGTTATCAGCTGAGAATTGAATGCATGTTGCTGTGTGAGGAGACTGCATCCATGTTGGAGATGCTCAGACCTAAAGTGAAGCTGGTGGAGGAAGCCTGCCAGTGTAAGTGAACCATATACATCACTTCGTCAAGACATGCTTCCTCCACTTAAAACTAACCTGATGCAAAATTCTCCTCAGCGCTCAAAATAAGCTCTCTGGTACCGAGGTTCTGCAGACTCATCCTCGACGTTGGAAATTTTCTCAATTATGTAAGAGCCTCTCCCATCACTTTAATTAAACTGACATTTAGTGATGTGCATTTTTAATCGCTGATCTACTTTCAGGGAAGTCACACAGGGAATGCTGAGGGGTTCAAGATCAGCTCCCTGCTCAAGCTCACAGAGACGAAGGCCAACAAGAGCCGCATCACGCTGCTTCATCACATCCTGGAGGTATACGAGCTGACTAACAGCTGCCATATCCTCTTTCTTTTGTTTTTTCCTCTTTCAGATTGTTTAATTACCCACTTTGTGGCTTATTTTGCGAAGGAAGCAGAAGCTAACCACCCAGAGCTGTTGGCTCTGCCGGATGACATACAGACATGTGAAAAAGCAGCAGGGTACAGAAACCTTTTCTATCTGACTGATTCTTGTTAGATCTACAAGGGATAAATGACTGAGAGCTTCTCGTTTTGCTTTCAGAGTAAACCTGGACTCTATTCAGTCAGAAACTGGTGCTTTGCTCAAACAGCTGAACGAAGCTGCCAAGAAAGTGTCCAACTCTGTGGATGAGGTGAAGGAGCAGTATGCAAAAGTTCTTGAGGTAAAAGGTCAAACTCTTTCCCTTCAAATAGAAGCAAAAGCTAAATGCATGACCTTGTTTCCAGCAGCTGGATCCCATCTTAAAACTTTTCTTGCTCTTTTAATACAGGAAAATATAAAAGCATGTCAAGCTTTAAGTGAAAGATTCACAGAGATCGAGACGCAGAGGAGCGATCTGGCTGCCTACTTATGTGAAGACGTTAATCAGCTGTCGCTGGAGGAGCTCTTTGGCACCATCAGAACCTTCAGAGACCTTTTCATCAAGGCGCTGAAGGTTAGGTTGATGTTTAGGACAACTTACAATTACAGATCTGAATGGTGTATTATTAAGCATCTGCACAGTCGAGGCTGTCTAAGTGTGGGAGTTGAGCTTTGTTTGAAATACGAGTATCAATAGACTGAAGAATTAATGACGGATGTTGAAGTTTCCACCCAAATGATACAAAGACAAACTGCCTTGAGTCTTTTGTTCTTCAGTGCTGACGATGACATTCATTCTTTTATGATTAAAAGGAAAACAAAATGAGGAAAGAGCAGGCAGCCAAGGCTGAGAAACGAAAGAAGCAGCTGGCAGAAGACGAGGCCAAGAGACAGAAAGGAGAAAACGGAAAAATAAGTAGGTTTAGAGCTATGCACATACGTCTCAAACAAAGTTGTTATATATTGCATTAGTTTACTTTTTTTTTTTCTTTCCTGTTTCATAATTTTAGTCAAGAAAGGAATAATGCCCGAAAACGATGGCTGCATCATCGATCACCTGCTGGCGGATATCAGAAAAGGTTTCAGCCTGAGAAAGACCCGGCCAAGGTGCGATTCGGAAAGCCTCCCTTCTAGTGAAATGCGTAGAGATACCTGCCCACCTGGTAAGGACAAGAGGTGGTGGTCTCCATCTGCAGCTCCTCGCTCTGATCCACCACAAACCTGCCTTCTAGGATTGTTTGTGCTTCCCTGCCATCTTTGTTTCTGCTGCTTTTGGAGTGTCTTTGCTTAGCAAGCTTTTTGTTGTCACGCCTTGCTGCTCTTTTTAAAATCAGGTTGCATTACCTCTATTAATGTGTGAACCTCCATCAGTACAGCTCTAATCTCTCCTCTAGGTTCAAGTGTGAAGCCTGTGGTCGGAAAAAACGCAGAAGCCACCATGTCCTCTCCCACACAACCTCAGCCTCAGCAAGTGGATCACCAGCGCTCCGTAAAAGGCGAAGTGAACGGCTTCATCAGCCTGTCAGAGACTCCCCCAGCTCCTCAGCTCACTGCAGTGCAATGTGGGACGACTTCGCTTCCAAACAGCACCGCAGAAGAGCCAGCCATAACGACGCAGACCCCTCTGGAAAGGCCTACGTTGCTGCAGGCCAATTCTCACTCAGAGAAACCGGCACCACCTCAGGTTGATGCACAAGTCCAACCGTCTCTGCCCACAAACAGTTTTTCATTAGATTCAGCAGAGACTAGTGTCCTCAGTCCATCATCGCTGTCTGATTTAGAGCGGCTGGAGGACGCGTTGGATGGCTCGTCGAGCCTGGTGACACCCGAGGAGTCGGACGTCAACGCTCGCATCCAAGAATCCAATACAGACATTAGTGTGAAACGGAGTGAGAGCAGTGGAATCGAAGATGGAGAATCTAGTCTTGAAAAAAGCCTTTTATCAGAAGCGGTGGAAGAAAAAACGAGTGAAGTGAAGGAGTGCAAGATTGTGAAAACGTGCAGTGGCGGTGACGTTCCGAGAGACAAACATTCAGGACCTAAAATGGGCGTGGTTGCATTTGATGAAGGAATCAGTAGGTGTGACGTCCCAGATGGACCGGAGCCAGAACATCCACCGTCTGCGTCCGAAACCCTTTCTCCATCCTTTAAACCTGAACCAAAGAAACAGCTGAAGCTCTTTAAACGAAGCAAAAAGAAGAGTAACCAAGGTAATCCGTCTATCCGCTTAAATAAAGATGTTTGGAATGCTAGTGTGTTGATGCGTTTTAAAAGGAAATCCATTTTCATTCTGATTTTATTGCAGTTGATATTTTATTTGTTGTATCTGTTTTAAATGAAATGACAGGCCTTGATTTGCAGATTTATCACCAATAATGGATTTTAACTGTGGTCCGTTTGTTTGAATGCTCTTGTTTCTGATTCTCTGAAACACAAGGTAACAATGGGAAAGGACATACTAAACATAAAACGGGCTGTGTGTTGCAGTGAGGTAGGTGGGTGGTAAATCGGGGGGGGGGACGTCGTGATGAACTCATCGTCAGTGCTCTGTGCCAATAACACATCATCTGTCGGTCTAACTGGAATCTGGATTTCATTTGTCTGTGTTGTCCCGACTCTAACGCTTGCTCGCTCTTTAACTTTCTCCAAACTCATCGGTTGTCCTGCTGAAACTTTGATGCTAAAAATCGAATGGAAGCACAAAACCCCACGCTCAAAGCTCTTGATCCAGTTTGTGAAGTCATTGTGGACTGAGTTGCACCATGAAAGCTGTCACTTTTGTGTCATCTCTGTCCATATTTACTTGTCCATCCTCTGAATCTGCAAATGGGACTGTTTTTAAATCTGCTTACAGTCTCATTGTGCTTCCTGTAAACTTTGCTTGTTCTGAATTCAGTGGATGCTGATGAAAAATGCAGCAAATTGTTTAATCTTTATAAATTGTTTTTAAAGTGTATAATTTATTATTCTGTAAACACTTAAGTTATTAAAGTATATTTTTTATTTGCCTCTATTCATTTCAGTATGTCTCCCTTTTTTTTTTTATAGGTGACACCAGAAAAAGGAAATCAAGAGGAAAAAGAAAATGTTGATTTCCAAATGGTTCTAAACTGGAAGGCCTGTTTTTATTATATGAAAAAAAAGAAAAAAACTCTTTAAAAGATGATGTGGAAGTTTTCCTTCTACAAAACCATCCAGGGCTGGAAATCTCACAGCATGGGTGTTGATAGGTCACTTTATGTAAATTGTTGGGTTTTTGTGAACTGTTCTAAAATGAATGTACTTTGTATATTTCTATGTTTGTATAATTGTAAGAAGTGAAATGTGTTTTGCTATAAGCTCTGGTGAACTTAAAGCACTCATAAGCAAAAAAAAAAAAGTGTTGGTGCCAGATATTTTATCTAAAAGCTGCCTGTGTCTTATCAGAATAAATAATGGATTGTAACTTTTAATGTTAAATATATTTTAATAAAATCTGTTTCTCTGCCCTGTAATGCAGGGTAAATCCTAATAAAAGAGTGTACCTCTCTGTAAAGCCCGTTGTCTCTTTTTGAACTTGGAGCTTTGGAGATCACTTGCAAAGCAGCGCGCGCCCCTCTGTGCGTCATCGGCTCTGATGTTACAGATATGGCAATGCCTCTCTGGAAGACGCTTTAGTCTCCTTGAGACGGAAAGACTAAAGCAGCCGCCGTAATGTCGCTCAGCTGGTCGTCTAAAGACCAAAAGATTACAAATCAACCCGCCGCAACCGGACAGAAGCGACCGCGCAATGACGCGGGGAACAAGGTGACTGTGGTGCTCGGTGCGCAGTGGGGAGACGAGGGGAAGGGGAAAGTCGTGGACTTGGTGGCGACCGAATCTGACATTGTGTGCAGGTGTCAGGTAAGTCTGGGTTCATGGTTTGAGCCCACTGTGATGCGTTTTATGTTATTCTGTTAAGGATTACGGATCCACTTGGTTATTAGAAGAATTCAGCACGTGTACCGACGAAAACACCCGATTTAATGTTATTTTGCATTAAAAATGGACTCAAAACAAAATACAAGTATGAAATATAGGAAAAATGTATTATTAGTCGCTTGATCTATTTTATTTTTTAACTTGGAATCAACAGAGACGCAGCTGTGCCAAAATGTCACCATTAATCACAGTTTAAATGCCAGGGGTTTTGCGTAAAGTTGTTTCCGATTCCAAACAAAAGACTAGAAATAGGATCATTATTTTAAAACCTTAAAGAAAAACCTAGACATGTCTATTTGTTCAAGTGCGCGTGACCCGCAACACTCCAGAGGTCACTCCTGCGCCGGGGCGCGCACTGAAACCTGTCAACAGTTGGGGCGTTATGCTGTTTCCACCGACAGGACCAGTACCCTGTGTTCTAACGGCTTGAGAGCCCCACCCGCCGGACTGGAGAGGTCACATTCTCAGGCTGGCTTGATATATGAGAAGGCCAGTCCAGTCTAGTATGAAGGGGGGGGGGGGGGGGGGGCAGTCAGTGGAGGCTCCACCAGGAGGGGCCAAGTCTAGGTGCTGGAAATGTTTGTCAGATTACAGGAGAAAGTGTCTTGTCATGGTCTCATGAAAATAAATCTAGATTGTTTAAGAGGTGATGGTTGATAATTCCACTTTATTTGATTTACAGGGAGGCAACAATGCAGGGCACACAGTGGTAGTGGACGGCAAGGAGTATGATTTCCACCTGCTCCCCAGTGGAATCATTAACACCAAAAGCACATCACTCATCGGTAAAGAATTCAAAGCTCCAGTCTGTGAACGTAGCATCATTTACAGCAGTAAATCTCCTTTGCTCTCCCAGGTAATGGAGTGGTCATACATCTACCTGGATTGTTTGAAGAGGGAGATAAAAATGAGAAGAAAGGTATTTTAATGGAAAATTGTTTAAAAGAGAAGCATGAGTTAATACTGATGGGATTTTTAAAATTCTGTTATCAGGTCTGAAAGGCTGGGAGAAGAGGCTTATTGTTTCTGACAGAGCTCACATTGGTATATGCACAAAGAGCATGTCCTCATTCAAACACATGAATTTAAATTTTAACATGATAATAAAACTATATTTTCTCCCACAGTTTTTGATTTCCACCAAGTTGTCGATGGCTTACAGGAGACTGAAAGACAAGCGCAAGAAGGAAAAAAGTAAACGACATGAATCTGAATGACCAAAAGTGCAAATAGGTATAAAAATCTGCAGTGATATGCATTATTTTACATATCAGCATTGGAACAACAAAGAAGGGCATTGGTCCTGCATACTCCAGCAAAGCGTCTCGGATTGGCCTGCGCGTTTGTGACCTCCTGGGTGACTTTAACGACTTCTCGACTAGGTACCAATTAGAAAATCTGATCCAAGGTGTCAAACTCCTTCAGTGAGAAGTTATAATGGATGTCTTTTTAACTCCTTTCAGATTTAAGAACCTCGTTCGTCATTATCAGTCTATGTATCCATCCTTGAAAGTTGATGCTGACGACCAGCTAAAAAAGCTAAAGGTAAATATAGATTTTGCTTCTTTTATTTGCTTTAAAAAAATAGTTTATGCACATTAATTAACATGAAGATAATTTATCCATCATGTAAATGAGGCTTTATGAGGATCCTGGTTATCCAGTCTGATGGGTTTTATTAAAAGAAGAAAGAAAACATTGTTAAATGCTTAATGAAACAATTTCCTTGTTTTATGCAGGAATATGCAGAGAGGCTGCGCCCAATGGTGAGAGACGGAGTCTATTACATGTACGAAGCTCTTCATGGACCTCCAAAGAGGATTCTTGTTGAAGGGGCCAATGCTGCTCTGCTTGATATTGACTTTGGTAGAGTTTTATTCCAATCTTTTATTGTATTCTTGGAATTAATGCCATTGGGATTCATTAAAGCATCTCCTTTAGGCACATATCCTTTTGTGACATCATCAAACTGCACCGTGGGAGGAGTATGCACTGGACTCGGCATCCCCCCGCTCAATATTGGTGATGTGTTTGGTGTAGCCAAGGCCTACACCACCAGAGTGGGAATTGGAGCCTTCCCTACAGAGCAACTCAATGTAAGGTCTTAATGTTACATGAGAAAATTAGCTTTCTATTTCTGATCTTTAGAAGAAACAAGGCAGGAGCCTTTATGTAGCCTGATGTGTGCAAGGATGGTGTATTTTGACTTAGTGCAGCTGTCAATTTTTGTGAGAGATGGGCTCTTTACATCTTTCTCAGATCACATGTTGCACAGATAAATTTAGGGCCAGATTCTGGGTTAAGGATATTTTTACTGTACGAGTCAGGATTATGTTACTTGTTACTGGAACTGACTGTAAAGACAAAAGGTCAAGATGTCAAAACTTTACCTTATTGTACTCTTCTGTTACACTGCTCAGTACATTATTTCATATATCTGTAGGTTCATTAAACTAAGTCCACAAAGGAACAGGAAAGTAGCTTGTTCCCTCCTGATTTTTCAGGCAGTTGGAGAGTTACTGCAAACGAGAGGTCATGAGGTGGGCGTAACCACTGGAAGGAAGCGACGTTGTGGATGGTTGGATCTCGTCATTGTCCGATACGCTCACATGATTAATGGCTTTACAGCGTGAGTGACATCAGGTGTTTTCAAGTTTTATAGCTGGCTTTTGTTGCAGCATTATCTAGAACTGTTCAGTACATCTATTTGTTGTCACATTTCACACAGCATTGCTCTGACGAAGCTTGATATTCTGGATGTGCTGGATGAAATTAAAGTTGGGATTGCCTACAAACTCAATGGGAAGAGAATTCCTCATTTCCCAGGTAATAAAAAAAATTACTTTTTCATTTTTGATGTTCAATCTAAAAAATAATAAATATCTGCTGTTTTGTTTTTCTTACAGCAAACATGGATATTTTGCACAAAGTAGAAGTTGAATATGAGACCTTGCCTGGGTGGAAGACGGACACATCTGCAGCCAGGAAGTGGAGCGATCTTCCAGCCAAGGCACAGAACTACATCCGCTTCATCGAGAACCACATTGGAGTCCCCAGTAAGTCTTTTTTTATTTTTTCTCTGCTGATCACAGTCTGAATAAATGGTAACACGAGTACTGCATTTTATCCGTTAGGTGGCAGAATTTGACAGGATGTGGAGTTCTTTAGGACTTCATAGATTTTCCTGTTTCTTTCTCTCTTTCTAGTCAAGTGGGTTGGTGTTGGAAAGTCCAGAGAGTGCATGATCCAGATGTTCTGAACCAAAATGCTACTTGATGAAGAAAAGTGTGGCAATATGAGGCATTTTTCCATCAAAACCACTACTTTCCTCAAACAATAAAACAGATATCTGTATAATCCCAGAGCGGTGTTGGTTGTGTTTTCTTTGTTTCTTCTCTAAATCCATTGAACTATATGCCTTTCTTAATTAAATCATGCAGTGAATATCAATATGAGCAAAGTGAAACGCTGAACTAAATTTGACATGAGAATAATGTTTTTGGAAAATTCAATTGGCAAATATCCATAGTTTTAAAAATAACACATTCAAATCAAATAATGAAAAGACAGCTATAAGATTAATAGTTTTTGGTGCACAAATGAATCATGTTCTATTTCTTAAAATAAACTTTTGAATTTAACTTTTAAAAAATCAAAGTATTTATACTTCAAATACAAGTCCAAAGGACACGAGCTTGAAACCTAAAGGTTTTGTTCAATTCTGGACCTAAAAGTTATTTTTGTTGTTGTTTTTCTGCTAATTTTTTTTTTTTTAACATTAAAAATCATTAAAAAATATAAAGTTTTAAATTTAACTTAAAAAAAAAAAATCAAAGTATTGGTATTTCAAACACAAGTCCATGAGACATAAGCTTAAAAACTAAAGGCTTTGTCTTTAATTCTGGACCTAAAAGTTATTTATTGTAATTTTTCACATGAAATTCATAAAACACTAAAGTATCGACAGGCCCTGAATGCAGCAATGTAGTGTAAAAGTTTAATAACGCTTACTTTAGTCATGTGACTGAAGAACAGTTCTTAGATTGGCTTTTGAATTCACGTGATAAAAAAAGATGTTTGTGATTGGTTACTTACTGCCTCCCTTTTATTTTTCCCGCAACATGTGTTGAGAAGGTGCGTTTGAGCGGAACGGGTTAAGCGATTTTAGCAGTCAGAATGCCCAAACGAACATGTCCTTTTCCCGAAGCTTTTTCCTCTCAGTACAAAATGCATATCGGGGAACGAGAGTTGAACACTTATGGAGTAAATGGTAACAAATACAGGCAAGAAATATATGGTAAGTAAATGTTTGTGTTCGTTTATCGCTACGTTAGCAGTTGTTAGCTAGCTTAGTTCGTAGTTGTTATTGTCACGATCTCTTTTTGCGACACTCCGTTGATCTCTTTTGTATATAGTAGATTTAGTTAATACTTTGTTGCAACAGGAATGCTACTTTGGGGTTGATATTCAAGAATCAGTATTTAAGTCGCTAGCTAAAACGCATAATAAATGTCTATGACATTTTTGTCAGCTGTCAGCAGGTCCTGTCAGCATTTTTGTCAGCTGTTGACAATCATAATAAACTTCTTGACTAATGAGGTTTTAAGTCATGCATATACTGTTCGTTAGGTGGGTGTACCCAGGGAACGTCAGCTGACAATCTGTAATTTCACCCATGATTGACATGTTTGGTTGTTGTTGTTTTTTTCCTCACAGAAAAGACAAAGAATATGCTCTTCAAAGGTGCCAAAGTTGTAATGGACAAAATATGGACAGGAGAGGAGAAGTGCACAGAACCACAGCTTGATGGACAACCATCTGCATGCAGTCAAACCCTCCTGAGAGGACAGACGCGTATTGGACATGATGGGAGACTCACAAAAACAAGTGCTCCGCAAGGTCAGTTTTAAATTAGGCAAATGATTAGCAGCTGCACATGGACACAATACTGAATATTTACAGTTGTGTTAAATATTAAATTAATTATGTCTACATTTACATAAAGACTTTGCAACTATGTGTCATCTGAATGATCTGATGGTGTCAGAGTAGATAAATACTAAGTACTAGTAATAATAAGTACTTCAGTACTTCAGTGGAGCAAAAAATTATTAAGTCAGTCACCAATTGTGCAAGTTCTCCCACTTAAAAAGGTGAGAGAGACCTGAAACTTTCACCCTAGGTATACCTCAACTATGAGAGATACAATGAGAAGGAAAAAAATAAAGAAAATCACATTGTCTGATTTTTTAAGATTTTATTAGCAAATTATGGTGGAAACAAGTATTTGGTCAAAAACAAACAAGCAAGATTTCTGTCTCTCACTGACCTGTAACTGCTTCTGTAAAGGCCGGTTCACACGGCAGGATTTTCAAATCGTCTGCCGATTTTAAATCGTAAGAGACACGTGGTGAGAAATCTTCCTTTAAAAATTGCGGACACTGACCGTTCTGATCCTACAGTGTGTGGTGTGATCACACACGAACCGATTTTACACACAAACATTCCCAGATCAGAAGTAAAATCTCGCAGAACTTCACAAGATCAAACGTGACTTTGGAGTAAACAAACATGAAAGCTTTTATTTTTATTAAAAACAATGAACGGGAGGTGTTTTGGGCATGTCCTGCCGGCAGGAAACCCCTGGGTCAACCCAGAACAATCTGGAGGAAGTACATCTCCAGGTTGACCAGGTAACGCCTTGGCATCCCAGCTGAGGAGCTGGCGGATTTGGCCGGGGAGAGGATGACCTGGGATGCGCGACTTAGGATGCAGCCCCAGCGATCCGCACCCGGATAAGCGGAGGAAGGTGAGGTGAGGAAAATGAACTTGTGACAGTTTAAAAAATCCGAGCATCTGTTTTGATGAGAGATTCTTTTTGCTCCGCGCAGCAGGGTCTGTCAACACGTCAGTCTCCACAGGCAGATTCTTGGGGGTCACCACACACGCTGCGATGTCTAGACAATCCAACATGTTCGATTTCCCAGATTTGCGATCGGAGCGGTTCTGACGGCGTTCCGAGCGGACCAGAGCACTCTTAACCCACCACACACGAGAGGATGATCTGATAAGATTATCTTTAGCAATCAGGCACGTCTTTAAGATTGTCAGAGGAGGAGAATTGGGTAAAAAATCCTGCAGCTACATGTGCAGGCCCATCTGAAGTTTGCTAGAGAGCATTGGATGAGCCAGAAGAGGACTGGGGGAATGTCATATGGTCGGATACCAAAATAGAACGTTTTGGTCAAAACTCTACTTGTCATGTTTAGAGGAGAAAGAATGCTGAGTTGCATCCAAAGAACACCATACCTACTTTAAAACATGGGGGTGGAAACATCGTGCTTCGGGGCTGTTTTTTCAGCAAAGGGACCAAGGCGACTGATCCGTGTAAAGAAAATAATGAATGGGGTCAATTATCATCAGATTTGAGTGAAAACCTCCTTCCATCAGCAGGGTATTGAAGATAAACATGGCTGGGTAACAAAGAAGTGGCTTCGTAAGAAGCATGTCGAAGTCCTGGAGTTGCCTAGCCAGTCTCCAGATCTCAACCCCATAAAAAAAATCTTTGGAGGGAGTTTAGTTCGTGTTGCCCAACGACAGCCCCAAAACATCACTGCTTTAGAAGAGATCTGCATGGAGGAATTGGCTAAAATGCCAGCAACCGTGTGTGAAAACCTTGTGAAGACTTACAGAAATGTGTTTTTGACCAAATACTTTTTTCCACCATAATTTGCAAATAAAATCTTTAAAAATCAGACAATGTGATTTTCTGGATTTTTCCCCTCATTTTAAATCTCATAGTTGAGGTGTACCTATGATGAAAATTACAGACCTCTACTCACCTTTTTAAGTGGGAGAACTTGCACAATTGGTGGCTGACTAAATACTTTTTTGCCCCACTGTATATCAATTAATTGATTAGTTGGGTCTCCATTAACACATCTTTACCAGTCTTCCTCAAAACTGCAGAAACAATGTAAATGTGTTACTTTTAAAGTAAATAAGATGGGTTCTAGTGGTGATGACATTTGCAAAAGTTGCTTCTACATTCTTGGGTAATTCTTTAAAAGAAGTCAAGAAGAAACATTGTAGGCTTCCTTTTCATTATTCCAGTGTATTCTTTCATTTTAGTATTTCTTTTTACAACTTGTACGGTAGGCAATGTAAATGCTGAAATGAATTACGGTAACTGCTAAAGACTAGCTCAAAAAGATCTAATGTGAATTTAACAATTTTAAAGATTTGTAGCTGCCGTTTAAGCTGTTAC
This sequence comes from Callopanchax toddi, assembly GCA_006937965.1. NCBI lineage: Eukaryota > Metazoa > Chordata > Actinopteri > Cyprinodontiformes > Nothobranchiidae > Callopanchax > Callopanchax toddi. The sequence goes on along the minus strand of SSNR01000065.1, from coordinate 686,701 downwards.
ATTGAGTTTATTTCTATCAAGCTGACTTCTAAAGCCTGTTAGATGAGTTTTTCTTTAGAGGTGAAAATAAACTGCAAGGTGATCAGATTTCCCTTAAAGTGAGCAAACTTTATGTATAAAGCACTTTTCATACAATTGATTTAACACAATGCATTACAGCAAGTAAGTTAAAACAAAGATAAACAAACAGCAGAAAGAAAAACATGCCCACAATTATAAGTACAAAAATAAAAATCCCAACAGTAAATAAAAAGGATTCAACTAAAAGAAATGTCTTAAAGAATATACCGTAATAGACCTTTTTATGTTGATATGACTGATCATGATCTGATTATACAAATGATTGATTTTGTTGTAACTGAATAGTGTAAAGTATTGGAATTTTGTCATCAACATAAATTGTCAACCAGTTTTATGAAATGTTCATAAATATTTAAAAACTACAGTAAAATAAATGTAGACTGTAGAATAAGGAGTCCTAAAGCTGAAAATATTGTTTTTAAGACATGTATCTATTTAAAAACTTTACTATAGACAAGCTGAACTTTTTGACATTTTATATTTTCATTTAAAGTAGTAGTAAATAAAGTGATCAATGAGTTTTATTCCTCAAAAGGTTAAAACCAGAATGTTAGTTCAGTTTATGCTTTCGACCAGCAGGTGTCAGGCATGTCCCATGTTTACATTCTTTTATAGTGGCTAATAGCTTACAGATAATGTTTCTTTTGCTATAGGGGCATCAGCAGCTCCCACAGCCTGCTGTGTGTGCCAGAAAAACCAGGGCTCCAGGGCACCGTGTTCCCAGTGTGACAGACTAGTCTGCTCCTCTTGTACCCGGCAGTGTTCCAGCTGCTCCAGCTTCTGTTGTTCTGTCTGCACCATCATAGAGTAAGTCACAATTTACTAAAGAACAAAACTAGCCCTGCATCAAAGTTAAAGCTATTTGTGTGTTCTGTAATGTTTTGATATTTGAACAATTTTGTGCAAAACATAACTTATAAATATGGTGCAAATGAATTAAAGTATTATATAATTTAAAAACATATGTCTGGATTTGGGTTTTAATTGATCATCTTCCACTTTGTGTACCGTAAATAACTAGTCTTTTGTTTGGTTTATCATAAATCTGAAATGTTTTATTCCTGCAAACAGATTTGTCTGATAAAACATACCTGAAAAATATAAAGGTTTTATCATTTTTGTTAAAGAAGGAAAACATTTTATTTGTAGTGCAGAATTCTGATGGATTTTTGCATTAAATTCAAGTCCTTAGGCAACAAGTTCAGAAGATACTGATTAAAGCCTTCCAGTACCCAAGTACATTTCTGCATTTTTCAGTTTAATAGTTTCAGATTTGTCCATCAATAATGACAGTTTTGTAAAATGAGAGATCAAACAAGCAAGATAGTTTTTTGTTTTTTTTTATTAGTAAAGGTGGATGCTGATTTTGACTCATTGAATTACATTTTACACCAGAAGAGGGAGACACATTACTTCTTATAATAACTGTTTTGTTTAATTTTTTTTATTATTATTTTTTTTTTTTTTTTTTTACTTGAACCTCAAGTTTAGATTGTTATTGGATGATCTTGTTTTATTACTACATTTTTTTTTTCTATTATGGCAAGGGTGCTCCTTTTACGTTTTCAAAATGTTTTTTTTTCTTGCAAAACATATTCAGATTTCTAGTATATTCAGACTTCTTAAGATAAACTCTTAATGTTTTGCAGGAAAAGTCATTTCTCATTTTATTGTCATGTAGTTCTCAGGTGACGAGATGTTTAAAAATGTTGTGATTTCTATACTTGTTGCTGAAAACGAAGACGTGCTAAGACAAATGTTTTCTCTGTTCTGCAGTTACAGTGGACGATATGATGAAGTTCTGTGCTGCAGCTGTTCAACATAAAGAATCGTGACTGAACATGTGCCTCTTGAGATAACACAAAGACTACATTTTATATTTCAACTTTTTATATGATTCAAATGCTTTTCCTGTGTATATATACAAATATAAATGAACTGAAATAAACTTGAACACTTTTGTATACAGTTATCTTGTGAACATATTTTGATGTTAATACATTTTTTATTTTAAAAGAGCAAAAGTTTGACCCAGAAGCCCAGTTGTTTATGTTGTAGGTTTAAACATCAGCAGCGTGCATCATCAGTTACATTGAGAGATGATGAGTTGAGCTCAGATTTGTCATCTTCACCGCTTTTCTCAGTGGGTGACAACATTTGTCTCGCCAAACAACCATCAGCCAAAGTGTGCATTTTGTCTCAGCTTGATAATAAAATCCCAACCCAGCATCTGACCTTGAGAATTTATCAGATTTATTTAATAAAACATGCAGAGGTTGAAGAGGACCAGAGCTTTGAAGCAGACAGTTTGGCTAGAGTTGGACGTGACCTTGGGGTGTAATCACCGCTTCATGTCGGCTGCTGTTTGTCACTGCTGACAGTCGGTTTCAGGGTCATATTGTACATCATGTAAAATATATTTTTTACTGAAATCAGCTACATGACGATATGTAGTGGGTTCTGACTTGGATGAGTGCGTTTCGCGGAGCTTATTACAAACGTGCCTGTGAGCTGTGGAGTCACATCTCCTGCTCAGTGGGCCAGTTGTGGCTCCGGTCTTTGGGGAGCTCTTTGCAGTTGGTGTCCGAGGGCACTGCTTGATTTCTGGCTGAGTGAGCAGACAGCTGCTGGTGAGCCAGGCGTCAAGTTGTCTGCACATTGCTTGATAAGACTTTAAGGAACTCTGATGAACTTGAAAGGAAGATGTTTTATTTTGAAGCTGCATGCAAACAATTCAGCTGATAGATGTGTACGAAGCTAAATAACGATGACTTTATAAACCTTCAAAACGAGACTGCAGCTGTTAAGGTTTTCAGCACATCCTCATTCACGACACCAAATGGGCCAAAAGGTCACGCCGCTTCCCTGCTAGGGAGAACCCCCCCCCCCCTCTTTTCCTCTGTGCTGTGAGGAAGAGGGGGCCACACGGTCGCCCACCGTGCAGCAGACAGCACCAACTGCACCCGGCCAGCGGGGGCACGTGGCTTTGTCTTTCACCCATTCTTTAGGGGACCAGCTGTGGTCTGAGCGTGGCGAGCGTCAAAGCGAGTGATGCTGCTGCTATAAATATGCTAGTGTGAGTAAGTGACAGCTGTACAGTGGACCAAGGGCGCGCTGTCTTGGCACTGACGGGGTGAGCCTGTCCAAAAAAGGCCAACCCAATACAAGGGAGCCACGTTTGATAATTGATCTTTGTGTTCAAGTCTGTAAGCAGTTTAAAATGTGGACTTGTGTTGGAATTAATAGATTTTCTGAAAGTCAAATAGCTTCTTCAAGATTTAAGTGGATGATAACTAAATGCATGTGTACAAGATAAGAAGGGGGGTGGGGGGTAAAGTACCTTTGCATATGTGTGTGGGTGAATCGTCTGTACGCGAGTGCATGTGTGGACGTGTTTGTGTGCCCTTTTCAAGTGTGACCACCTGTCTTTTGTTAATAAATAAATAAATAAACACAGACTGCGCCAGCTGTCTCTGGCAGGCCGTCCCCTTCAGAGGTCAAGGGCTCCCACCGCTGGCCTTGTTGAGGTGGTGGACACTTACAACTTTTCCTCTCAACTTCCCTCAAGTACCTCCAGAACACACACACACACACACACACACAAAGCACTTGCCACCAAATGCACCCAGCTTTGAGCCTCAGAGAGGAATGTTTTATTACATATCCCAGCTCGTCACCCTGCAGCTAAGCCCTGTCACATGGCCCCTGCTTTCTGTGTGAATGTGCTGGTTCATAAGAAACCCACACCAGGAAGTTAAACCCCGGATCCTTTAGGAGGCAGATGTGAGATGTAGGTGAGCGTTCTTGAGGCCTGCTGCTGTTTACAGTGTTGCATTGAGGAGGGCCCTTATTTACAGTGCCGTAACCCTGCCGGGGCCGTTCAGGGTGGTTATGAATGATCTTGGGAGGACATTGTTTTCTTTATGTTGGAGCTGCCTGGCTAGCGCCGCTGTGTCGTCTGTTTGTGCATAAAAGTACGTGCTGGGGAGCTGGGCCAGACAATAGCCTGGCTGAGCTACTACCCACACACACACACAATGGAGTGGTGGGATGAGGCCGAGGTTTGGGGGCCCGTGGCTTTTTGGGAGGGGTGGAGGTAGGGTAGACGGACTAGGGTGGCAGGGGGGAGCTGGATGCTGCCCTTGTCTATAATGTGGCGTTCCCAGAGTGGGTGAGCTGGGATTTGGGGGGAGGGTGGTGGGAACCAGCGCACATCCCGAATGGGATCACGTAGCAAAGCAGCTGGATTTCTTTCATGCTGGAGCAGGGAAATAATTAAAAGTCCTTCCTATTGAAAGTGTCCAGTGAATTGGCATGAAGCTCCTCAATTAGACACACATTTGGTTTGTGTGTCTTTACATACAAATAACGTGTTGAGTTTTAAACATGATAATCAATTGTTATGCAGGGTTTATCGTCTATCTGAGAGCACTGGCAACAGGTCAGAAACAATAGAGCTCATCTTGAAATTGCTCCGTCCTTGAGTTCAGTTTATGGTTTCAGAGGGATGAAGCCTGTAAGACCAGAAGTATTAACACATTGTGTTGTCTGTACACACTGCAGCACTGCTTACACACAGCGACTGCCTGCTTGTAGCTGCTGTCACACAAAAACTCCTCTGCAGCATGTTTTAAGTCTGAGCTCAGGTTTTTCTCACGACGCTGCTCTGAAAGAGAAATAAACGAGCACCACACAAGCAGAGAAAGTTGTTCCATTTAATTCTATGTATAATCTCAATAAAGACCTAAATCAAGATTGTCACATTTTCACAGCACACTCACACAGGCACACTCCAAAAGCGCAAAAAAAAGCACAGTTATAGATCAAAATGAAATTGTCTCAGTATCTAAGCAATGCCAATTCATTACGATTGTCCTCTAACCTCTACACCACTAACACTGAAGCAGTTGCTTACTAGAAAATATACCTTTCTGATTAAAAAATTATATTAATTCTAATGGCACTTCTAAAAAATTCTATTAAAAAGTTTCTGACGTGTAGACGGTTTTCTTTCCAAGCCAAATTAAATTGGAGACTCAAATGTTGCACAAGAAATCGATAATAAATATTTGTCATGATTACACACAATTTCACAGTTGCAACCTGCAAATGACAAAATTCCAGTATCTGTGTTTTTTTAGTTTAGTTTTTTTTTTTTACTTGAAAAGATCATACAGCATGAGTCAGGCAAACATCCGCCCTCAATCAAAAGTGTTTCAAGTTGACAATCAAAAACTCAGCATTTCACATTAAATAGTGGCATCAAAAGAAAACAAATATAAAGGAACAGATTGTTAGTTCCCATTAGGACTTGCTTAATATAATCAACACACAAAACTAATTTATTTCACATAAATTTCACACCATTGTAATTCCTCGCAAAACATCACTAATATTTAAATTTTTTGTTCATTTTTTTAAACATTTTGATATGATTGAAAGATATCAGCAGGTCACTGATGATGTGAACTTTATACCATCGCAGTCGAGGGCAGAAAAACAAAGAAAAACATACAAAATTGAAAATAAAGGGGCTTCTCCGGATGCAACACCTGTTTGTGTGTCTACAAGGCACATTTGGTGACCATCCTGGAGGTATAAATAAAGACAGCAAACGATAACGAGAAAATTCTTTACATGGCGTTAGTTGTTCTAACTCTGTACACATGTTCATTAGAGATCAGCTTCAACTTGCACCACACAGAAATGTTCCTTTAAAAAAAAAAAAAAGACATTCCTTTGTGCTCTGATTTGAATTAACAGCACTAGCAGAGAACTGTGTGTGACATATAGTTGATATTCTGAAGTGATTTAGCCGTGATGTGAACAGGAGGGTTTTTTAATTAAATTTGAATGAAATCCCTTGTCTTTTTCTGTAAAAACTATGGAAAATATAGCAAATTCTGAACATGCATTTAAGATCATTTTAACATTAAAAGGATGTTTGAGATGCACAGATTTCTCATTTTTGCACACCTAACCTGCTGATATCCATTCAGGCCATTTTATCTTAAAGAACTTCAACAGAATACATGAATTTAATTTGAAATTTCTGATCCTGGAAGCATTAAACATCCAACCAGAAAATCTATTAAAAGCGGGACATGCTGCTTCGAAATGGTGAGTTTACGGACCATGAAAAATGTCAGATTTTTTAAATGATTCTTATTGCTGCTTGGCAAATGATTCACAGACCAATATATATATATATATATATATATATATATATATATATATATATATATATATATATATATATATATATATATATATATATATATTCTGATTTTTGAGTTTCAGACTGGCCAATTTTTAGGTCCATCCCCTAAATTCTTATTTCCAAACCTTACTTTTGCGGGAAGGGGGAATAAAGAGTTTGAGATTGATCCAAACAACACACCTGTTTACAGTCTCCCTTTGCTACATACATTTCTCACATTCCATCAGCTTCATTCAATACAGAAAAGTGCAAAGAGAGACTCCAAGTGTCATTTCTCCCCTCAGTAAGGAGAGAGATACACACTGATCCCTTGAGAACTACCTGGATCTTAGAGGAAGGAGGGGGACAATGCTTGTATTGTCTCGTTTCTATAGGTAGCCAGTGTTGTATCGGCGCGGTTGTGTTTGTGAACAACTGTTTCCTGTAGCAAAACAGAAGCTGGAGTGTTTTTAAATGCTCAGATTTGTAGTGAGGCGGAGTCCAATGATGTACTGAATATGGAAGAGGAAACAAGTTCCCTGGAGAAGACGCTAAAAGACACCTGACTCGCTCTCGTTTGACCACATGTGTTTTTGTAACATGGAAAACAAAAACCATTTGATAAATATAATATATATTTACATTAAATACACAAACAGTAAGAAATAGCAGCCTAGACAATAGTGTTGAAACTATATGCATGCTAAAAACAAGTGCTTCTCTATGTTATGTGTGAAAACCAAAAACAAAAAAAATCTTGAATATTCTGTAGATTTCTAAACAATATATTAAAATACAAATTACAGTAACTTGATTTGCAGAGAGAACAGCCCCGACACCAGTTAATGAGTACCAAGGTCGCTAGGCAAGAAAAAACACCTTTCAAGCTTAAAGAAAAAAAAAAACACCTACAGTAAGCCCTGAACCAAGTCCAACTAATAAATAAATTCTGATCAAGTCTTCTCAGGACAGATTAGACAAATATTAGAAACTTTTAGTGCTACACCCCCAAAAATCTACGGACAGAAGAAACATTTCCTGCACAAAGAGGGTGAAGGCTTCATCAGTAGTAACTCACACACACGTTCTGATATGAAAAAGGTTAATTCAATAAAGAAAAGTCAGTAGATTCAGCTGTTTGCCCTCTTTAAGTGGATGAAGGCTTCTCCTTAACGCCGACATACCAGGATAAAATGGTACTTTTAACAGAGATGAGTCGATTCTTGCAACTTCTTTAACACTTGTGGATCAATTCAGGAGTGACAACCTGGTATAGAGTGTAATCCAGATTTTTTTTTTCTTTTTAAAGGCCTCAAATGTTTTTAAAAAAGGCATGGCAAAATAGCTCATTATTCTAGCAAGTACACTAGGGTTTAAGCTTTAAGAATTTCATTAGGCAGCAGAGTTGCAGACATTAGTTTTTAACTACTTTTCATCTGTCAATGCAACTTTTTTCTTTTAAAGTGGCAAGTAGAAGGCTAATCCATCAAGATGTGCTCACTCATCTTGAAGACTAAAAGAGTTAAATAGAAAAAGAAAGGTATGATGGTCTGCTTGCTTCTCATCACAAAGACTTAATTTCACCAAAAAATAATAATCTGCTCACATAAAAACAGTAAAAATCATACTTCCAGTAGTCAAACTTCATTAGTTTTTCTGCTTCATGATAGTTAAGGACTAAATAAATCCCCCCAAAATAAATAATAAAATTAATGCATGAGTTAAACAAAAAAAAAATATTGCTATTCACGGACGGTTCTGATCTGTGCACAAATAAAAGTCTCTGACGATTGTTTAAGTATTAGCTATTGCCCAAAGGATATGAACTTAGGATGCAATTTTTTTTTTCTTTCAGCAAACTCAAAAGACTGACAAAAACAGTGACAGAAACAATCAAATGCATCATCTGATTTGTTCATCTTCAGGGACACAGATCCAGCTTATGTTTCACAGCTGAAACTCCTCTAACCATCACATTTGCTACGACACAGTCCAGCACAGAAATCAGCTCCAGTTTTAAAGTTGCTACATCTTTCAACTTGAGAAATGCCTTGTGGGGGGTAGAATCCAAACGACGCCTCCAAACAAACATCCCAACATGAGTATGCTAACAGTAAAGTTGTTCAGTAGTAGAATTCAGTGTATGAAAAGACATTCGGTCACATGGCAACTGGTGAGAGGTGTTTCACCCGATGGCGAGAGTCTTAACAAGGCCACAGTGAAACTTCCTGATGTGGCGGTAAAGGTCACCGGACTGAGTGAAGCGCCGTTCGCACCACTTGCAAGCGTGAGGCTTCTCACGCGTGTGGACCACAGCGTGCCGACTCAAGTTATGGGAGTACTGGAAGCTCTTGCCACACTGGCCACAGGTAAAAGGCTTCTCGCCAGAATGTGTGCGCTCGTGGCGCTTAAGGGTGTACATGCAAGAGAAGGTCTTGTTGCACTGCATGCATGTGGGGACAGAGCCGTCAGGGGACAGCTTGGAGCGAGGACCATCCTTCTCTCTAAAGTGTGAGCTGAGGTGCAGCTGCAGCACATGAGGACTGGGGAAGACTTTGCTGCAGAGCGGGCACACACACACCTGTTGTCCTGGGGGCAGGAGCACCCCGCTGGAGGTGGAGATGTCTGAAGAGGCCAGGTCATCCTCCTCCTCTTCCTCGCTGTCCCCCAGCAGCCTACCCCTCCTGTCCACCTCCCTGCCTGGAGCACCATCCCTCCTCCTGCAGGCCTCCCCCTCCTCGTCCATCAGGTCCTCCTCCTGAGAGAGCAGGGCGGCTGTAGCGCTGTTGTTGCCTGGGAAGAGGGCAGCGAACCCTGTCACCACTGAGCTCCTGGCACTATTCCCAAAGCGCTGGCTCTCAGGGCTCATCGGCTCACTGTCCTCCTGCTCTGACAGCAAGTCGTGTTCGTCTTTAACAAGTGGCTCAGTGCCCTGCTGCTGGCTGTCGAGGGCCAGCTGTCCCGAGACGTAGGAGGGGTGTAAGGGATCTCTGCTAGACAGAGGCTTGAAAGACAAATCCAGTGCACAGTCCATGTCATCTGAAGCCCGGGACCTCAGGGACAGCAATACGGTGGAACTACTGACATCAGCTTTTGTTTTTCCAGCTGTTTGGACGCAGGGCTCGGCCTCTGCTGACACATAATTGACACCTACAAGGTCCGGGGACCTGCCAGAGTGACCGTTCGCCTTCTGCCTGCTCTGTGTAGACCTATCACAATCTGTGACAGCCAGCCTGACTTCACTGTTGTCCATGTCAAACTCTTCTGCAGGGGGGGCCCTGTGAAGCCCCTGAGACTGTATCTGGAGCTGTCGCTGGATGAGCTGCTTACTGTGCAGCTCGCCATCTGAGGAATTCTCCCTGTCCAGACAGCCGAGTCCCAAACCCTCTGCGATCTTTTCATCCAGGGCGGAAAGTTCCTTATCTTTAAGCTTGCCTTTGCACACTTTCACTATATCATACATGTGGAGGTAACTGGCTGCTGCCAGGACATCCTCCACAGGCAGAGTGCTGAATTCCAACTTCCCCTCATACATAAATTCAAGGAGCAGACTGAAAGCCGGGGCTGTCACAATGTCACTGTTGAGATGCACAACGTCCCTTTTGTCTAGCTGGTCCCTGTAGAAGAGATGGAAGTACATGCTGCAGGAGGCCAGCACGGCTCTGTGCGCTTTGAATCGAGCTTCCCCGACAAGAACAGTGCAGTCACAGAGGAAACCTTGGTGACGCTGCTGACTCAGACACTGCAGCAACTGGCGGCTATGGTCTGGGAACTCCATTCTTCCTTCATAACCTGATGAAAAACAAGAAAAACAGGATACTGGATAAACCGAGTGAGGCAGCGTTTAGAGGGCACAGCTGAACTGTGGCCGCATTTCAGAGTCAAAGTGACCAAACGCAACAGAATGTGAACCAACTAGAGTTAAATAGCACAAAAAAAGTGGGAGCAAACTTACTTACTAATCACAAGTTCTATTATTAATTCACATCTTAATAAAAATAGAACAATTACAAAATCTACAACTTTATCCAACTTAAGAACATTCATTTGCCATCCCCCCTCGGAGCTCAGGACGCGCCGCTTTGCGCTCACCCACCCACGTATCACGGCGTAAACGGATCCCCTCTCTCCCCAAATGATCCCGAGGTGAGGTGGGTTCCTGCGCTTCCGAAGGGCTGTCGAAAAAAGTGACGCGCCAGCGCTCCTCCAAACACACACAAAACAGCGCTGTTTACAGGACAAGCACAGTGGGACCGGGAGTCGGTGATAGCACTCGTCCGGGAGGAGAAGGAGGCGAAAAGAAGAAAAAAAAGAAGACCTTGCAGAGTGAGTAAACTGGTGCTCTGTTTGCTAATTACACTGCAAGCTGTGGAGTCAGCTGCTCTGACATCACCGCAATGGAAACGCTACCTCCAGCTGTGCTCCTCTTTATGCCATATGTTAACGCTGGGCAACGCTGTCCAAAAAGGGGAGGAAAAACACTCTGAAGTTAGAAAAAAACTGTATTTCTAAAGCTGCTGACATTTTAAACTTTTTATTAAAGTGGTTTGATCAAGCCATTTTGCTAACTCGCTCTACTGTGAATACTTGTTTTTAAATTCAACCAAAAAAGCACAACGTATGTGTACATTAAAGTTTAATGGTGCCGGTATTAGCCTCGTCTGGATGTATTTTATTAAAAAATGATTAGAAATTAGCTCCTGAAGGACGCGGTAAGCCGAGTTCCATGTCGGGGAAACGCATTGCTGGAAGCCTTTTAAACAGCAGAGGAACTCAGCGCTGAGCGAAGCGGCGAGGGAGAGAGAGAGAGAGAGAGGGGGACACTCTCCTTTAACTTTCGCTTTCTCCGTTTCAAAGCACTAAAACGCTCCACTTACATGTATTTCCGTTTGCGTCGTCGTCTTTTTTCCGCTACAAGCCCCGCCGTCCCCTCATGATGTGCGGCCAGATGTTCGCTTCTTCTTGCCGTTTCTTGAGCTCCAGTCCCGACCCTGGGAAGGCAGGCTGCACTCAGCGCTGCTGTGTGTCAAGCAGGTTGATAATGGCTCAAATCTCGCGATATCTCGCCCCGCCACAATAACTTCTGTACTACTCCGCGAATTCACACAGCGGCAGCAAGTAGCAGAGGAGGGACATCCGTCGGCTGTCTTATTAAAACACCTGTCCCACGAACGGGGGGGGGGGGCTCAGTGTCATAAATCTCCTTAGATGAAGAATGAAAACCAGTTTTTACACTTAGAAGTGGTTATTTATTATATATGCCGAAATAAAACTTTTTTTAAATCTAATTTTTATTGTCTAATCTGATTGAGGAAGCTAATGGAAGATTTAATTATTTTCATAATTTGATGAATTATTTCCATTATTTGTGTTTTTGGGCAAAAGTTCAAAACAGGACTTTAAAATCTGATGAATTTAGCAAGTTTTTCTAAAATGCTGCATCTGCTTTAGATGAAAGGAAGCAGGTTTCTGCTCCAGAGAAGTGATCTTGTATCTAAACCGATCAAAGAAGTGTGAATCGTGTACTGTAACACAAAAGGTACTTTTGTTACCTTTAAATAGGCGACTCTTATTTTGAGTTAACTTCTGACTACACTCGAATTGTAAGACAGAGTTTTAAATGATTTGAAGGCCTTCTGTGTAAAACTGTAGAAACAAACCCATTTAAAGTTTTTTATTCAGAGATGGTTTTAATGTGAAGAAACAGAGGCTTGAAGTTGCAGCTGCTCATCTCGAGGCCCCACTGCCTCCCTCCCCCCATTCCTCCTTGTGCTCCCCCAACTGCTTGGTCACCTTTGCCCCGTGTTCCAGCTGTCGTGCGTTTTGAAAGGACCATTTGCAGCTCCTGACACAGAGGGGAATGAGCAATGTGATGGGAGACGGCAGCCACCGGTTGGAAGGGGCCACCAGCTAAATTCTGCTTTATTCCTCTTTTATGCTCCCTGTTATTGTTACAGAGAAATAAACCAGATATTTAATGCAATATATCTTGATTCAGTTAAAACAGGGGATATGTTCTTGGATGAGAAAAATGTTGATTTACAAGTCAGCCCTGATGCACAGAGACACACTCACCATCCATCCAGGGGCAGCGATGTGGATAAGAATAGGAGCCGTGGCCTTGTGTTTCTCTTCCCCTGGCAAACGTAGGCGCCCAGTAGAGGAGGGGTGTGTGTGTTCACAGGGGCAAGACAAAGCAGTGGTTGTGCCTGGGGACCGTGGCCTCAGCAGAGAGAGGCTCTGCACGGTGAAGGTTCTCACACACGAAAAAAAAAAGATAGAGAGACAGAGAGAATGAGAGTGGGGGAGCAGAGACAGCGAGAACACTTCCTGGAGGTTCATTCTTCCTCTTTGCAATCATCAATGGCATTCTCCCCCTGACCCACTCCTCTCCCAGACAAACAAAAGACCCTGCATTCCAGTGTAGCCTGACCAGCCAACCAGCCACAGTCCAACCACATCTTTCTCCCCACTGGACTCAAGTCTCATGACAGCAGCGGTTTGAGCTCTGGATGTCAGTTTGAGGAAGTTTGTGGTGCACTGTCGCACATCAAAACACCTATTAAAATCTATTAACATTACTTTGTTTTCACAGTGCATCTTATTCCAACTGTGTTTTCCTGCTTTTCATACACATTTTCACACAGGTCAGACACGCACAACCAGTGGCGCCAACAAGTGGAGCTGGGGAGGGGCAGTGGCCACCCCTTTAAACTTACCAGACTGTCTTTTATGCATGTTAGTTTTATAAAGATACATGTTAAAAAGAAGGGAGGACAACTTTTAGTGGCTCGCAATCTTTATTTATTTATCTTTTTATTTGTGTTTGTCATTTTTTTCTCCTTCATAGCATGAAGGATTTCCTTTAAATTAGAAACTAAAGTCAACCTTCATAGTCTCGTGCTTTACAAATAGGACAACAGCATAAATAAATTCCTAAAACCCTGTTATGGTTTCAGTTTTAGTGGCCCACATCTGGCCACCCCATAAAAACCTTTCTGGAGGCACTTCTGCACATAACTGACATTAGTGAAAAGTTTCAGATCCTGAAAAGACGGCAAAATACATGTTTGGCTGCAAAGTCTTCAACACTGTTTTATCATAAGAGATGTACATAAATTAGATAAATATCCTTCCTTCCTTAGTGAAGTATTTAATTCTGAGCTGATACCACTGTTGTACGCTCCATTTATGAAACTGTTGTGTATTATTATTGTATTAATTTAATCCTTAATGCAGCGGCTCTGCAACCTTTACCCCTATATGAGAAATTTCTGTCTGTTTTTCCACTAAATGCATTTTTTTTCCCAAAGCCACAAAATGCACTTTGATATATACAGATAATTCATTAAGTGTTACACATAAAATATATAAAATAGTTGGTTTTCTTATTAGGTTAAGAGACTCTGATAAGTTATTATTGGTATTTTCTAGAGTATAGGTGACCTTTGACACTAAAATGACACACTTTTGTGAAAAGAGAAAAAAAAAACACTTTCTTCTCGATAACCCTTGTTTTGTTATATCCTCAACAACAATCACTCCCCCAAAACAGAAAACAGACACTCCACCCAGTTTGTCTCTTTGATTTTGTTAGTGCTGAACCTGCTCCAGAGAAAATGTTCCCATCAGTCTAGAGGTAGATCAGGATGAGAGCATTAACATGAAACATGTGATTCCCTCTGTTTGTATGACAGAGCAGACTCACAGTAACAGAGAGGAGCACATCACAGAGTAAAGGACAAAAAAGAGGGGAAGTGACAGTAGAAGAGGCTGAGAGACAGAGGGCACACAGGCCGGTAAATACTTCATCACAGAGGGAACGCTACCAGCAGTCCCTGCCATCCTGTTGTTCTCACGTTATTATCAGTTATTACACTGATTCTCAGCATTATCTTGTTTTTATTTCACACTGCACTTCTAACACAAATGTTCTTTAGCACAGATTAAACTTCAAATCTGATCACAACTGTTGTATCTTTACAAGCAACAAACACACTAGTAGATCATCATTTTAAATGATATGATGAGACCTTTCTTTAATGTTTCATGTGAACGGCCAATAAATTAGACCTATTTGGATCAAGTAAACTGAGGCATTTGAAGGCTTCATTTGATATTTTACAGAGACTCTCTGATGGCTTCACCTGGCCTGTCTCTACCTGTCTGAAGCCAGTTTAACCCTTACCTCTCCAGCTCAGAGGTATATCTACAACAGTTAAAAATTCTAAATTGAAATTCCTAACAGCTATATCTGGAAACACAGCCACCTTCTCTATTAATTTGTTGTTTCATTTTGTATTATCAAAGCAGTAACTCTGGTTCTCTTGCGTTAATGTCAAGCTTTTAAACTTTAGAACTCCCAAAATTCATTTGGAATAAAATGTACAGAACATTTCCCCTAAAATGGAAAGTTATTAGACTTTAAAAGGAATGCATTCATTACTTAATAAAACTGTGATGTATATCATGCAGCAGTACTTTTGCAGGGTGTGACAAAGAAGTGTTCACTTCTGTTTTAACAACACTGCAAACACTAAGGAACTGAGATGTCCAAATGATGTCGTTTTTCAAACTGTTTCATCATTTCTGCTTGACAAAGATTTATAGCTGCTTAGAAGTTCTGGGTCTCATTTCTCATATTTCTCATTTTAGATGCCAAGCACCTGGAGTGTTGCTGCAGCACAGTAACATTCAAATATTACTTTCCATGTGCATTTTTTTATGTCTGTGGTTTGACATTGTCTAAATAAGCAAGGTATTTTGTATGGGGAGTGAGATTACAGCATGCTTTGCAAATCAACAGGCAAAGAAATAGGTGAAAAGTAATATTTGAAGCAAAGAACATAAAGCTTATTGGCTCATCAAACTAATTAGGTTCAGTTTAAAGATATTAGTGTATGTTTTATTGTATAAATCACATTAAGGTATACACATAGTGTGCATTGTGTTAAAAAAAAGTTGCATCTCTTCAAAGTGGTGTACTTGAAACCATTTCTCATGCTGATAAAAACATTCCTCCAGGATAGTCACTGTTGTGCAAACACAACTTTCTAATGTGACTTTATGAGACGAAAAATAGTAAAAGTATAGAATTTTAAAATAAAGCTTGTTTTATTAAATGTTTCCTTTTTTAATTACAGTTTGTTAAAAGAAACAATATTATGTCTTAGAAAAACATCAACTGATCAACTAAAACTAGAATGTTTTGGAGTTTTTTTAATTGTGAAATGTTTCTAAAACTTAATCTAAAGTTGTATTTGCACCTTTAATAAATTTTACCAGTCTTTTCACAACAACTCATAATAAAGTCATGACTTTTTAAATATTATCAGTCTTGATATAATGGTTTTGGACCTGATATTTCTCCAAATAGAACAAAAACAACCCTGAATCAGCTGTTTATTGGGATAAATCTTATTTTCGTTTAATCCTTTCAATTTAAAGATAAACTATTTTTTTCACTCTGTGGAGGTTCTGCTTTGAATTTTTTTGGACATTTTTTTGTAAATAACATGCAGCAAATGTCTACCTAGTTTTATGGCAAAACACCTGGATGAAAACAGCTTCCCTCTTCGTGTCTACAGACACAGTTTAACTTTTTAAAAATTCATATAAAAAAGCACATTAATCTGCTAAATGGAAAAATACAATGAAATTTAAAGTCATGTGACTTTATTGTGCAATAGTCTTGAGTTATTTCTCATTTTTTAAATATTTTTCTTCCAAGAGGCCAGATTTTATAGCTGATTTTTAAAGTGGTCTTTAAATGGTCCTTTGAAGTTGTTGTTTGAACTTGAGCTTTTTCACTCATTTACTGTGTGCAGTTTTAAGAGGAGTATTTTTATTGTTTGTTGGGCAACTTAACTCTAACCTGTGACTTATTCTGACATAAAAATTCTCTAAAATTCAAGGAACAAACCAGTGTTGTAATGAAACACCTCATTTTAATTAGGATGTTTATGGGCTTTGTTACATACAGCTTGTCTCAAAAACATAATTTGATCCATTTTCTAGTTGAGTCTATGAAAAATGTGGAAAAATAACACAACTTGCAACCTCTTTGACATGCATTAAATAGTATAGGTCTAACAAGATGATTCTTTAAATGTTATTATTAGACTTGATCAACCAAGAATAATGTGTCTCTTAGGTCCTGTTTCAGATCCTTGCAAAATGTATGTCTTTTTTTTTCTATTTAAGACACATATTTCAGATACTATTAATTTGCTGCAGACTTTTTCCTCTTTAATCCTCCACTTTTCTTTTTTTTAAACACACACAATATGCTTTCATGGAAAATAAATGAAAAAACAGCCACAGTCCAATCAAAGACACTTAAAACAATCTGAAGAACTTGAGTTAGACCAATTTAAAAGATTACATCAAAGCCTGGTTCTTTAAAAATTTATATATATATATATATATATATATATATATATATATATATATATATATATATATATATATATATATATATATATAAACAAGTGTTTAAACTTTTGCACAGTACTATAAATAGAGAATTTTGCAATCATTGTGAAATAAAAAACCCTTTTGACAATGTACTGTAATAATATTATTATTCCATCAGTCAGGTAGATATAACTTTTTATTAATACACCTAGTATGCCCAAAATAGCAATGTACTGAATGAAAGATAAACACAACAAACTTGAAGCATGGATGAGCAGCTTTACTACTTCCTGTTTAAACTTTCTGGAAAACCAAACAGATGATTCGGTAATCTGCTGCAGCTCACGGTAAAACAAGGAGCAAAACTAAAATCAACACGGGATAATAACTAGAAAAAGTACTATACCTCATGTGAATGTTCCAGAAAAGGACCCACTTAAAATATCCACCGGACTCTTACAGGTCCCTGAGCCATATTTTTGAAACTATCGGTTCAGATAAAACAGGAGAGAGTTCATCGAGGCCATGCAGAATAAAAGCTCCTGCAGCAGGAGCTGTTTTTTGTTTTTTTCCTCAATGAAAGGCCTACTACAGCTCAGTGAGTGAGGCGGATATGAGGTGGGCGCTAGGACCCGGGAGGAGCGGGCTGCCACAGAGACACAGAGACAGCGCGTTTGGGAGGTGTAGTAGAAGAAAAGGCAAGAGAAACGGAGTAAATGAGAGCACTTCTGTCCACATTGTTGAAGGACTTATCAACCTAAAATACCGCCGAAACAGCGCTGTATAATGAAACGGACACGCTGTTGAGCTCCCGTCCAGGTAAATGTCCGCGTTTTCTTCGCATGTTTAACTACAAGAGGTCGACAGCTAAACAGGGTAGGTCCCTATTGTACTTAACATGGGATGCGGTTATTCTCACCCAAGCTGCCCCGCTAGGCCCCATATCCTTTCTATCGCTGAAAACAAACTGAATTTGAGCACTTTTCTGTCTTCACTTTGCCGAATAAGCCACCGAGTACGAAACTGGGGGCTTATAAACACCACGTTATGAACTACAATGCGCTGTTGTTTGCTACAAACAGCATTTAGCCTCTTTTAGAGATGTTAGCCATCCACTTTTGACCACTTTTGGAGACACAGTCAGCGAACAAATGAGTGTAGTGCTCGAAGTTGTTCACCTCTGCTGGGAAGTTGTTTTTGCTCTAGCTTTATGGCCCTGGAGGCAAATGAAAACAAATGAGCTCAACACGAGAGGCCAGCTCATTCATTGTTATAAACTACCACTGCGTTTGTTTACTTACTTTGGTTAGAATTTTATTGACTATCGTTTAACCTTCAGCCACTTATTCAGTTGTTTTTTATCACAATTTCAGCACATTACCGTAGTCTGTTGGGACTCTATTGGCTCTCAAAAATGGGGCCTTTTTAAAGCTCATAGTTCACAAATTAGACTCCAGGGAGGTCGAAAGAAAAGGCCACAAGTGTTATTTCCTAGGTTTCCTCTCTAGTAATCAGCCCAGTGAGATAATGCATGTTTTTGATAGATTCTTCAGTCTTCACTGTCATTATCACCACCACCAACAGCAATGACAGTTGTACACATCTCCACTAAAATCATGGTAACTACAGTTTTCTTTCTGGTCAGGTAAGATTATTTGTGTTGAAATAAGTGGACATGTGTGATGGATTGCACAGCTTCCACGAGTTTTAATCATGCTCAACTAATAACTATTTGTCTCAATTTCTCAGAGTTTAGAGCAGCATCCCCAGGCATGCTGTACCCTTCAAGTGTCGAGATGTTTTTATTATTGGTCATGAGACTACGTCTGAGCGTTGTGTGTACGCAAAAGGAGCTTGGCATGTGACCTGGTGAAGACGCAACAAGCTGGCGTAATGATGCTGCCAGTGACTCTCCCTGTTCAGTTTAGAAAATACCAGTCACCTCCCACCCAATCCCCTCGCAGCTTCATTGACGTAAATGTGCCACTGGTTGCATGCAGAATCCGAGGAATGTTGTTTGAAATTTAGCCCCTTCAAACAGATGGACTTGGAGACGGACCTGCTCAGGCCACAGGAGTTTATTATGACTGAGAAAGATGCAAGCGCCACTGTCAGCATCTCATGAAGTTCTTCTCAGTCTGCGTCACAATAGATGAGATCATTTCAGATAAACTGCACTTGTTTTGTTTCAGTCTTCTTGTGTTCTAGTTGCATTTTGATTTGCAGCATCTTTATTTGAGTATATTGAGAGCAGTAAATGAGTTCAGCGTTGGGCCACATCTTTAAAATAGTCTGCAGATTGTCTGAATAGCATAAAAACACACACTAATGTGAGTTATAAATGTATTCTTTTTGTGTTGATGTAATCAAAAGATTAGGCCACAGTCTACATGTCTTTGAAAGTTATTTTTTACTGTAGTTTTGTATACAGCTACCTCAATATTTTCATTGTCAATTATGTGTTTTCAGGAAACCTGAAAGAGGAACTTGGTACTGTGTAGTAGATTATAAAAATACCAGTTCCACTATAGTATTTGAATACAAACAATTGTGATTCTGGGAATAAGTTCCACTTACAGAGGAGTCTCTTTGATGTTCTCGTTTCTTTTAATCATTTAAAATGTTTGAGAGTAATGTTCAACCTTCTGTAATGACAAACCGGCTGCTTACTGGATTGTTTACCCGAGCGGCAGCAGAAAACAGAGGAGAAACCGACTTGTATCTATTGATCTGTTGTGATGACGGAAGTGTTGTGGTGATGTCGGCCTGATTTTCTGCTTCCTGCCTTAAGCACATGGGACTGTCCTTCTGGCCCAGTGATGAGCTCAGTGTGTGGTATCTTTTACATTGAATGGGGTGCCCCCCTCTTTAAACTGGAGCCAAAAAGATGAATGATTGAAAACTGTCCTGACATCAGGGCAGGCAGGCGGTGGCCCAGAGGCCTGCAGACCATGTGACCTGCCGTCAGGGTACTGGGTTCATTTAGTGGCTGCAGTGCTGGCAGAGGCCCAGCTTTTCCACACAGGCCGCAGTAGCAACAGGTCGCTCCCATTAAAACAGCAGCGCTCTGTTGTGGCTCCAGAGCCAGTCTTGTGCATGTGCTGCTTTTTTGGCTGTGGCATGTGTGCACGCTCAAGTTTGTTCGTGTGATGTATCCCAGTGTGTGTGTGCTCCTGTGTCACTGAGTGCACTCTGAGGTGCATAAAGGATCCGATGGTTTCAGTGATACCTAGTTCCTTTCAAGGATCATTCCAGCACAGGCTTGAGAGACAAACACCATAGTATAATAAACAACAACGGCCAAAGAAAGAAATAAAACTTTGATGTGGTACGCTCACCTTTGCTCATTGATAGAGAGCAGAATGGCAACAAAAAGCGTGCTGATCACACATTTAGTGGCAGATGTAGTTAAGCCCGGGGCTGTACTGATATGACTTGTAGTCTGTCAATAGTCAGATTCACTTCCTGTTGTTGGCCCCACCAGTAAACTGAACGAGGCCAGTCAAACAGCTTTTCTCTGATGCAGTAGCAGAAAAATTGATTTTAGTCAATGGTCAGAAATTGCCTAGTGCAATGCGTGACATTTCTGTGTGCAAGCGTAGCAGTTGATAATTGTTTTTCTTTTGCGCTGCTTTCAGTGCTGTCTTTATATCATAAAGAAGGCCTGAATGGATCAAAGTGTCAAATGTTTTTGTAATGGTAGCCTGCAGGTTTGTTGTGTGTGGGGTGTTGATGGATAACTGCTAAATGTTTTTGGGATTTAGCCAGTTTGTCAGATGACTCTTGGTACAGTTTTACTACACACAAGCCATTTTTACATTTTGATTTGGTTGAACTATTAAGGCGCGTGTTTATGTTGCGTGATCTTTTACTCAGATGTAGTTTTTATGTTGAATTTCACACCATGGCATGTAATCATGATTTCATAAAGACAGACACATTTAGTTTCTACTTTTTTTTTTTTAAATTAAGGTTTGTTGGGTGCATTTTTTTTCACATATCGGCTTTAATGTACATCTTTACCTTATACTAAAGTTCCTGATTTGATGATGTAGGATTAGGCTAACTTCTGTAGAAAATTAATCATACTTTTAAAGTCTCAAATTACAAGTAAGACATTTAGTTTGAGTGTATTTAATATATTTTGCATGTTCTGTAAGTTTTAAATAATAAATTTAGAACCTCTTTGTTGGCAGACCTTACATTTTTTGCAGCTCGTATTGGTGCATTAAAATAAATTAATTATGAAGACAAATTTTCTCCTAAATTTTCAGCATGGTGTAAAGTTAAAACCATCTCCCTTAAAATTGGATTAAAAAAACAGAAAAACTCATGAAAGCACCTAACAAGAGTGTAGTTTAACATTTTTATCACCCGTTTGCAGAATTTAAGTTAAAAGACAACGGAAATGTGAATTTTGTCAAAACCTTTTGTGGATAAACTTTTATGCTACTTCTAAATAAGCTTGACAATCTATTAATGTGTGTGGCCCGTGTGAGAATTATTTGACGTCATTTCAATTTTTTCAGCGCTGTTGTGGTCACGAGCAGAGGGGAAAAACTCCTCGTCTATCAGGAATGGCTGCGTTGGTTGTGAACAGCATGGAAATTTCCAATGAGGGAGACTTCGTCATGAATGCCAAAAAAACGCAGCCTTGCACAGTTATTTGAACCTTGAAATGTTGCAGGTTCCACTTGTTAAAAAGGACACCACTGTGGTTGTAGCATGCTCTCCCCTGACTGGGCCATAAAGCACGAGGATCCTCTCGGTTACACTGCCTCCGCTCTGTGGTGTTGACCTGAGGGTTAATATTCAGACACATGGAAAAAAATCTTTTACCTCAAAGTGGGGCTAATTTTTACTTTTCTTCAACTAATAGGTTACCATCATTGAGAAGGCAGCTTTAAACCCCAGGACCCCATCTCCAGGCTCTTGCACAGAGCTGAGTAAAGGAAGCAAAGTGGTGTCTCTCCCTGAGGGAAACCTGGATCCTCCATCTTGCCCACCAACATGACCAATGTGGTGATTGTCAAGGAGGGATGGCTTCATAAAAGAGGTAATTGCAAAGATTAAGCTTATACTGTATTGCTTAATTAATTTAATATAAATCTCAACATTTCACTGATTTATTGATATTTACTATGCAAAATAATTGATTACTGAGTTCATATTAAAAATCTTTCTAAAATAAACTATTTAATCGCAAAGTCCCCAGTTGGGCCCCATTTAGATCCCCCGACAGTGCTGTGGTGTGGCATGGTTCTGTGTCGGGTGTGAGTCCTGTTGTTTGGACGAAAAGGCATTCCTCACATACCTGCTGGCTTTGAGCAGCTTTATGTGTGCTTACTAACTCTGCCTTCAACTGCAGCTGCCTCACAGAGCCCACTCCATCAGCACCAGGGACAAAATAGGATAAGAAACGTTCCCAAAACCACTGAAATCCCTTTGGTGTCGAGCCAAAAAACCCAACTTTTACTGGAAGAGGGAAAACGCAGACATAATGGATAAGGTAGTGGGAACAGGTAAAGTAAAGACTCGTGAGCAGATTTCTGTTGTGATGTCTTCTGCACATCTTCAAGGCCTGGATCAGCCTCAGGAAGATGCACTAATGTCTTTACACACATAAGACATTCAGTTTTTATTAGCTGCTGCCTTAATCTTGGTTTTTTACACTTACCAAATTGTAAATCAAATTCTCCAATTTAGTTTTAGGATTATTATAAAATTAGTACCTGGATGGTAATCAATCCTAACAAAACAGCATCTGATTAGTACTGTTTCACCTGTGTTAATGCATACATTACTGCATTGACACTGAGTCTGAACACACAAATACTAGCTGACGTTCTCAACAGATTTATTAACATTAACGTAAAATATTTTTATTGGTTTAATCTTTTATCATATTTTGCAAATTTTTTGAGAAACAATTATATAACTGCTCATACCAGTGAGACTTGGAGCTATTTAAAGCGTTATCAAATATTTTATATGAAACCAGAAAACAAAGAAAATGTGTGCGCATGTTCCTTGTGTAAGGAAAGATGATAAGGGGAATGCACACAACTCTTTTGTCTTCATAACAACGCCCAGTAGAGACAATTAAACCTGCGTAGGTTGTATGATGCTTGTGTCTAGTTATTATAGTTATTAAGGGTTATTGGGTTGGTCTGACTTGTCTCTTTGTTTCTTCTTTTTTTTGAAGGGGGGGGGGGCTGTTGTTGTTTTAAAGCATATGTTTTTTGTTTTAATTTGAATAAACAAGCAATCAGATTCTCATTTGACACAACAGTCCAGATCTTCTGTCTCTTCTGAGAATAAATAGTTATTTGGAGGTTTAAAGTAAAAATCTATTTCTGGCATGAAGCCCTTTTGTATGATTAAAGAAATGGCACAGATGGGACCATGTGTATCTCAGTATTTTTCTTTTGGGGGTGCAATTTGATCTAAACATTAAACATGTCTTTTCAGTTTGTATCATCTTAATAAGGAGAAATGACTTAAAACTGGGGTAGAGAATGAAATCATTATAAACTTCGGAACATCTAAGCAGGTTTTTATTTAGGTTGCTGTTCTGTAGCACTTTGAGATTGTTGAAATATAAAGCACAATTTAAATAAAGTTCATGGTTATTGTGAAGGTGGATGTGCTGTTTACTAAATTCAGGGATTATATTTCACCCTCGCACTGTCCTTATTTTTGTGTCTATGGAGTTTTCTATTCATTTGGGGTCATTTTGATTCCCTAAGACAGTGCGAGGAACAAGTTCAGGTGACTGTCTGACTCAGAAGTGATATCTTTATGCAGTTTAGGTGAAGTGACACTGATCAAATTGTTTTGTGTGTGTGTGTGTGTGTGTGTGTGTGTGTGTGTGTGTGTGTGTGTGTGTCTGCTTCGAAAAAATTGGTTCATCAACTTTTTTTCCTCCTTCTTCAGAATGGGGTCTGAAGTCTGTACATTTTTCAATGGCAATGTATATATAAACCACTTTAAAAACAACAGAGCTGCACCAAATTGCTGTACAGCAAAAATAAAATGATCACATCACAACAACAGAAGAGCAATAAAACAAGATCATAAAAACATGATAGTATAAGGTAATAAAATCCAAAAATTAGAACAGTACTCTCCTACTACTCTACTTGCTAGAGCCTGGTGTGTGCTCTGATATTGTGGCATGTCTTACTCTTTTCCCTGTTTTTTTTCTGTATCACGAAACTGGCAAACGTCCATTTTTCCACAAGTCCACCACTGCTGATAAGAACGGAACATTCTAATATTAAGCCGGTGTAAAATATAACTTTAAGATTAGTCAAAGAGTGACTATTGAGAAAACAGTGAGGTTGTCCGGCACGCGTGCACACACACACACATGCACACGCAACTCTAGCAGTGACACCCCTCTAGTTGTGACACGCACTAAACAAACAACCCTTCAGGAATAGTGAGTTGGCATGCTGTCGCAGCCCAGCAGCTGTGCCCTGTGAAATGTCACCCAGAGCCTCTGTGTTTTGATTGGAGGACGTCCGCCTGCTTCTCTGACAGGAAGGCTTTTAGTGTCGCATCACTGTCATACAGTCTTTGCCCCAGAGCCACTGCACAGAAGGTGAACCTCCAGCAGTCCTGCTTCGCTGTCCGTCACCTCAGCTCTTGCACCTTTACTTCAGCTTTTATTGTGTGGTAGCACCACCCAAGTGACTCAAATCTCTATGTGGGCGTGATAATAAATGGCTTAAACAACCTCACTGTGCTCATTACTCCCATGTGTGCACTCCAAACACCAATTTTAATGTCTCAGAAAAGGTGGACCTTCATATTTCTATCAACATTTTGTGTGTGTTCCACAAACCCGGTTAAGCATTACTTTAATTTCTTGTAAAACTTCACAGAGACCGACTCTGTGTCCTCATCGTCCTCTTGCTGGTACCATTTATTTACTCTTCTCGTTGATTGGATTTCACGGTGGGCCACGAAGCTCAGCCACTCTGAGTGACTTTAGCTAAACACAGCCGTGCCATTCACTTTCACTCTTTTGATTCCTTTCTGATTAGTCATCTTCTGCATGCACGTGCAGACTGTATCACGATTCCAGACAGGAAATGAAGCCAGCACTGTGCTTTGGTACCTTGTGGAGCTAATCTGTCTTTACAGCTCTAGATTCTCAGCCTTGAAGAGCTCTGAACATTTGTTCCAGACGTCCTGCACTCCATGAAATGATCTCACCCCAGAGGACACACCTTCATTCTTTCTTTTTGAGTTTTGTGATTGGAGAAATGTGTCTGGATTGTGGATACTGTTTGATGTGCTTTTGTGGCTGTAATCTGTTTGAGATGGATGGTTTTAAAACGCAGTTGTGTCAGTAAGTATGATCCATATGAAGCACATATATTTAGTGTTGACATCACCAGCATGACACTACCCAGTGCCCGTATGCACAGACAACATCCAAGTACAGGCTTGCACAAACACTTGAACTTTATCATACTCGGTTGTTATATATCCCCAAATGATTCTTCCCTCTTAGGTGCACTACAGTGTGCATCCACATGCTTTAAATATGCCTACTGCCTCTAGTGGCTACAGACACCAGGCAGCATGTTATTTCTTTTTGGAAAAGTGTGTTTTTTTTTTTTTCTCCAAAGTTTCCATCAAAGCCAGAGCATCATCAGACATCAAAGAGGCAGATTGTGGGTTCCCTAGTTTCCAGCGAGGCGTTGTGGCCAAAAACCCAGTGAAGCTCAACAGAACAGCACTTGCTTGTCCTCGCTTCTTCCCTGGCCCTTGTTTGTTTGACTCATTTGCTCCCTGACAAGTATAAAGAGCCGGCCCCCTCGTTAGGCTAACGAAGGGCACAACAACTGTTGGATTTGGGTAACACGCTCAGCTGGCTTCAACTCATGAGAGGAGGGCTGGGTTGAACTGGGGAGGGAAAGCAGAAAACACACCAGTAGAGGTGCTGAGGGGAAAATAAAGGGACAAAAAGAGAGACAGAAGTTAAACAGCGTCTTTGTGATGTTCCCAGAACATTGCTTAGTGACCCAGTCGGCCTGAGGAGAGTCTGTGGAGGATGTGTGCGACGTGCCACAGGGACCCTCTTGTGGTTTGGAGCTCATCAGCTGATTGGCCTCTCTTGCTGGTCATGCGGTTGAAGGACACCCATGATGTGCTCCTCCAAGCAAAACCTTGTTGGTGGTCCAGGAGACTTCATGAGATGCAGAGGGGAGGATAAGGTGGGGGAGGATTGGGGGACGTTATGAAAAACAAGACGCAGAAGAAGAAACATATTTTTTCATCTTCTGGGTATCTGTTCTTTGCGCATCTGGTGAGCAGACCTGTAATAGTTCAGCCAACATTTTTTTAAATTCCACAAATGTCACTGTTTGCATTTCCTTACTGTAAAATTATAATGCAGAGTTTTCTTTTATTGTTAAATTCTCTTCTAAGAAGCAGTCCTATCTGATTAGAAAATGTCTCATGATGCAGCAGCACAGTCTTGAGACTTGAGGTCTTCAACTTACTGTCAGATTTATTGTTGGGCTCAGCCAGGCTCCTACACACCCCTTCATTATGGCTGTCAGTGGCTGCACGCTGCTGCAATGCACCAACGCATGGTGCAAAACTAAAGGTGTTTCACCAAAGTTCACCAAAATACATTAACTTTAGTAATGTAAAACCAAAATCAACATCATATAATTTAGAAAACTTTTTCATTTAATTTGAAAATACTTGATTACTGTCTTGAAATGCATATTTTAAAAAAAAAACTAAGTACTTCTTGGTGGAGTTGTATGGAAAAATCTGTGAAAATTTCTTGCAAGATATTCGTCTTGTGCACAAAAGCTGCAAATAAGAGTGTTAAGACAAAATAGCCAATAATGTACTGCACATAATTCCCAGTCATTACAGAAGTTTACTAAGCTATTACAAACAAAACATATTGCACATGCCCAGTGGCAGATTTGTTCAAAAGAGTTGGGAGTAAAAGTTTTTAAATGGGAAATTTTACAGTGGGAGACTTGTCATTTTCCAAAGCCCACACTCTGTCCGGAGGGCATGGTGTGGATCAGTTAATATCCTCTGATCCTGTGTAAGAACACCTATACATAAATCAAATGCAGACTCTGGTATGTAGTCCCCTCTGCTACCTTGTGGTGGTGTGTACCAGACGGACAATCCTGGGGTCTAGCTGGATCACAGCTTGAGGTGTCATCTGAATGAAGTTTAAGATGCAGTATTTGTATGAGCAGACCAGGGACTTTTTGAACGCCTAACAATTCAGATATCACTGCTTGATGATGTCGACTTCTATTAGCCAAAAAATGGTTTCATTAAAAATGAAATGACTTCCTCAGTTTTTATTGAGCCAACAAGGCTGCATAGTGTTAAAAGTTCAGCTAATATCAACAAATAAAATTTGTGCACCAGCTTTGGGGTGTTTGACAATAAAATAGTTTAATATGATGTTAGTGGAAGTGCCCATTCCTGCCTGCAAGGGAAGAATTGACCTTTTGGTTTGAGCACAGACATCATCCACTTTTCAAAACGTTACTTAACTGATCTGAAATGATTGTTTATGGGATAATCCAAAAGAGAAAAGAAGTGGGACTAAAAACACAAATTCAAGTGTGACGTCAATTTTTTTCTCTACACTTTGGTGTTTTGAGATAATCAGCAGCTGTGCATTAGTAATACTGCACTGCTGCACCAGTTGCAGCAGTTTATTGACTTTTTTCATTTTATTAATTTTTCCATCTTGTTTATAAAAGACCAGTCTCTATTAGAGAAACATTCACATTAGCTGCTACTCAATTGCATTGCCAACATTTAAAATTGCAATAATATAATCTTAACACCATAGGAAAAGAATGCAAAAAGGTTCATGTGGTTGATTCAGACTGTCTTCTTCATGCATTGTAGTCTAATAAAGTGAAATGGGTGTTTGAAATGACGCGATGACTTGGGTCAATGATGGTTCTTTAACTTGTGGAAAAGCAACATCGTACTAAAACCAACTTGAAACTAGCATCTGGTTGAAGTAAAATAACATAATGGATAACCCCAGCTTTGCCAGCCCAGTGCTCATCCTCAACCCAGTTAACCACCAGCAGTAGATGCCACAGTGACTGATCAGGGATTGGAGCCCCCATAGGCAGGGTCCAGCAGCAGAGGGTATCGCTCCAGGAAGCCATCTCTCTGGCAGGCCGGGGATCTGGCCGTGAGCGCAGACCCCCTGCTCTGGGTAATGGAAAGCAGTCTTCCTGCTAAATGTGGTGGAGAGAAGTAAATTAGTGGGGTGCAGCTGTCGGTGGGCAGGCTTACTGGCATGATGGTGAAACCAGGAGGCTGCAGGAGGTGGCACCTCCACCACTCAGCTCCTCTCGCGACAAGCCTGCTGTGTGCTTACTTTTCTGTGTAGAGTCCGCCTGCTTTCCCCAACTGTGATGCTCAGCAGTGCTCTGCCTGCCTCCTCTTTTTTGTCTTCATTTCAGTTCTTCTATATTTTTATTCGCACATTTTCCCTGTTCTCTGCCTTTTTCACACCTCTCTTTTCCCCGTATCCCTGGCCCACCTCAGCAAGCTCATCCCCTCCCAAGTCCCTGCCCACCTCCCTGTTGCTGGTATAACGACCCTGCTGAGAATTCAGACCCATAGCGGAAGCTGCTGTGGACCAGTGAAAAGCTCCCAGTCTCTGACATCAGTCACATCACTGGCACCAAACTCCAGTTTAGAGGGAGAGAGAGAGAGACAGAGAGGTGAGGGAGATGCTCAAATATCTTATATACGTAGTTTTGTATTCTATTCCAAGTTATTCAGAAGCAGTAGAGAGAGAGAGAGAGAGTTTTAAAATCTATTTGGCCTTGAGAGTTTACAAAAGTGGTTAATCTTTTATTGAAAAATAATGACCAATAGTCTTTTTAATCTCTTTTTTTGAGAGAATTAGGTCTTACACTGGTCATTGAGAGTTCATTGTCACTAATTTGCTCTAAATAATGTGTGTTTATTTGTTTGCCGTGCAGCAACTCGGTTAACTAATCCGTGTATTGCTTGTTTACCCAGGGAGAAGGGGCAAATCTCGGCCCCAGTGTGGCAGGGGGAACTTCCCACAGTGTCTCTATGGTAATCAGCAGGTGTCACTCACCATGGAGAAGAAGTGAGGGCTTTCTTATGAGCGTGAGAAAGAGGGGCAGCCTCCATCGCATCCCCAACCCCCCAGCTTTTTTTTATCCTCTTGTTAGGGGTAGCAACAGCCTTAGAGACAGAGAGAGATGAGGAGGTTTAGATTTTAGACCAGGATGGTCCTTCAACCAAACTCGTTGATGCTTCTGGCTTTGAAGTCTCCTTCCATCCAGCTGTGGGGAAGAAAAAAGCCTGCAGAAGAGTTAAAAGTGTGGATGTCAGGAAGGCATAAAAAGAAGGGAAGGAAATCCTGGATAGTTCAGGATGGCCTACTGCTTCCTATTATGGGCTTGCTTCATAGGAGATGGGCAGATGGGTGTTTGAGCAGCATGGGAAGTTCTGCCACGAGCCTTGCAATCAGACAAGTCCATAGTGGAAGTGTAGTTTTGTGGTTTCTGGGGCTTACTGGTGACCTCTGCATCAGGGAGCTCTGTCTCCTCTGGAGCCCGCGGCTCATTAAGATGCAGGGCACAGGGCGGCAGGCCGCAGCTGCAGCCCACAGGCAGAACCCGGCAGAAAAGGGCCGAAGGGATGGCGGGGGCGGCTGAGGAAAAACCAACAAAAGGCAAAACCCCCCTTCCCCTCCCTCCCTCGCTTTGGAGTTCTAATTCCCTAATCCTCAACCTCCGCCTCCCCTCCACCCTCACCCCTCTCATCCGATTCCCACCACTCAAACACACGCATTCACTCATGCAGAGTTTGTGCAGCGACCACTGGCTCCCTTCCTCTCATCCCCAAGCCATGAATGGCCAGACGGGGACAAAACCCAACAGCAGCCCTCTCAGGAAGTCCAACCACTGGGTGTAGGCACTGAGAGGCACATTTTGTCTGACCCGCTCACCCCCTCACAGTGTGTGAGTTCATTTAACCATTTACAATATGACTGGCCCAGTTAGCATGATTTATCTTTCGCTAAATGTCAACCATGGTTCTCTTTGTCTTTTGATAGTTTTACAAATTTTACAACAAATCAAAGTAGAATAAAACGGGGAGATGTAAGTTTAGACTCATTGTTGATGACTTTTTTTATTTTTTGAAGGGCCACTTGATGAATGCTGCATGATGTGTCTTATTAAAAGCCAACAAGCCACAGCAGCTGGGACCTCAACATTCCTGTCGTTGTCACATGGAGACGAATAGAACGGGACGCTCGCTCCTTGGAAACAGCCACTAACCTCCGTCACCCTCTCTCTTCCTCTTCTGTGTAAAGACTTCCAGATTTTTTTCTTTATTCACTGATTCTCCAATAGGCCTGTCTGGCTGGCTTTTATACTTCAGGCTTCGCCAAGTTGATATGCAAATGGCTTCTGTGTCAAAACAAAAGCATCAATGTGAATTTAAGTGAAAAGTTAATTTCAGGTGAAATCTTTGGGTCTGTAAAGTCAGTTACAGACCTGGTTGAAGAACCATTTCAGACCTAGAACATGTTTGCACAAACATAAATCTGTGATTTGACGAACACAAGCAAACAGGTCGATGCTCCACCTTTTGCAGCTGTGGCCAAACTCGTTCTTTCCCACGACACCTTGTTTGTATGTTTTGTGTTTAGGGTAGAAAGGGTGTGGCAGTTGAATGCTAGAGCTGTCCACAGACAAGGCCACGCAGCAGCTGGCAAATAAAGATGAATTCTGTTGTGTTTGGCAGCGGTTCTCTGTTCATTATTTTCCACTTTGCCCAGCGCACATCCCAGCCCTCAGCAGCTGCTTGTCATGTAAAGACACTCTATCAGGCCCTGACAGCTCCTCCCATGCACACAGTCAGCGCGCATGGCTCATACACACTTGACTTATGCTCACACACTCCCCTCCACTTGCAGTCCTACATATGTGGGGAACATATGTAGTGATCTGTCTCACTAGCACTCCATTCGGCACAGCTCTTCGCACAAAGCTTTTTAAATCCCCTCCAGTTCTCTCATTGCTCATCTCTTGTCAGATCAGTTGTTTTAAACTTCCGTCCTTCCCCTAATTTTGTTGAGTTGAGCCACATGTCTGCTGTCAGACTTTTTCTTGAAAAGTTTGATTCTGTGACGCAGATGACACGAAGGATTTCCTAGTAAATGTGTGAGACTCGATCAGATACTTGGTGTAGGTTTTATCTTATCTAGGTTGTGGTCAGTTTGTCTGTGGGCCATTTTCCTGTTTTGGAGAACATTTTGACATCAAACATGGTTGAGTTTACTGGAACTCTGATGATGAAGTGACTTAAAAGCAGAAGGCCCTGCTGTGTTTTCATGAGGCCTATTGTCTTTTGTCAACTGTCTGCGCCCTCATGTAGTATACAGGATGTATTTTGGGGTCTTTCCAGTCAAGTTGTGAAGACGCTGGAGACCTTTTCACAAATTTAACAACATTTTCTCCCCCAAACTTGTTTATGTGAACTCTTAAAGATGCAAACAGCCCAGCTGTCAGTTTCACTTTCTCATCGTGTCAGCGTTTAAGAAAAGCTGCTGGGTGGAAAGTACAGCTGAATAAAAGTAGAAGGGGAAATGAGTGTAAATGGGAAGCTTACAAGGGTCATCTTTGTTGTTTATGCTCTCAACACAGACTGTGTGTGCACGCTGCAAAGTACGCTTACAGACGACCGGATATAGCTGCTTCCACTATTGTCATGTGACCCGGTTTGTGGTCACACATAAGGAAGTTGCAGTGTCCTCCTGTCTAAATAGTGTTTTGGTTAAAAAATGTGCAAAGCAGATGTTGAGTTTGTCTTTTAAAACTTTTTGCAGACGTTTTTTTTTTTTTAGTTTGGGTGTCACAGTTGCTGTTTTATAAATTTCAAATGAAGATTAGAGTCGATTTGCTTTCTTTCTTTTATCTTTTTTTTAATAAACTTTCACATTTTTTATGTGGGGACACACTCTTCTCCCATGATATTGCAATTTAGCATAGTGATAATTCTTGGAACACTAAAGTGACTGGGAATGCTGGGTTGGCGTTATCTCCGTGACATCCATGTGATCAAGGCCACCTCAGTGTCTCCAGATGCAGTACATGCCAAGCCCTGAGCTGCTGCGTCACGTATTGCCACCCATGCTGCTCCTCTGGTGGGAGCCCTGCGTCAGCGGAGCTGGCAGGACACACTCCTAACCTTCCAAATTGCGTGTTGATGCAATCTGTTACACACACAAGTGTTTTACTGCCTACAAGTCGGTGTATAAACACAAATCTATTTACACACAAGCACGTAGTCTTACACAAACACCTGTCCATCAGGATATGAATC
Organism: Callopanchax toddi; assembly: GCA_006937965.1. Taxonomy (NCBI): domain Eukaryota; kingdom Metazoa; phylum Chordata; class Actinopteri; order Cyprinodontiformes; family Nothobranchiidae; genus Callopanchax; species Callopanchax toddi. The sequence continues at coordinate 654,603 of SSNR01000065.1, read as the reverse complement.
CTGCAGTGTACATAAGAACGTTTCAGTCTGGAAGTGATTTGCTGCATTCTTGCTTCCAGATCAAAACTTCACAGCTGTAACTTTATTGTTGTTTGTGCTGTTGAGATGAGGATGTATGCTGAGCTCTCATCTTGTGTCATGGTGTCAGGTAGGAGGCTCATTATGTTGCCTCTGCAATGTGCACATACTGTCCCCAGTGTTGGCTGGCTTGGATGATAGCAAGGGAATATGGGTCAGCCAAAACCTGACCAGGGAGTAAGTCACCAGCTGGGGCCCAGCTGAGCAAAACGAGGCTCAATATGGAAGGCTCAGAAGATTCTGAAATCTTTTGTTTTGAGTTTCCTCCCAGCAACGTGTGTACTCTTAGATTATAATTTATGTGCTTTGATTGTTTCAGTTTGATGTCATTGTTCCGTGGAGTTATGATGAGGAAGTTGAAACGACTTTGAGGCTTGTGATCAATAATCCTATAGGTGTGAAGAGATGCGCCGACTCTGGTTATCAAGACTATACAGATTTTCTGATTTTTGTACAACTCTGACCCGCTAATATTCAAATTACTGTAATTACCCAAATACTCTTCTTTCTCAATTTCCAATAAAAAGTTAAAATTATGATTCTGAAAGTAGAAACGTCCACATGGAAGATCTGTTATTGTTAGTATGAAATAAACTCCAGGATTTATTTTTTTCCCTCTTAATTGCTGCTTGGCAATGGTGCATTCACTGACCAAAGGGACATTTTAATTTTGAGTTTCAAATCAGCCAGTCCCAGATTAAGTGGCTGTTTGGTGAGTGGTGACCATCAAGCATTTGCAGGTGTATGTTGTGAAAGCAAAGAGGCAACTTTATTATAACTTTTACAATTTCTATTTTTTTATCCTGCACATTTGTCCAAGAAGCCACACTGTGAATATTTAATTAGAATTTATGGCTCGTATAATTCCCTAATGAACTATTAAACAAAAGCAGGAAAATAAAGTTTGAATGTGTCTCAAACAACAAATCCTTTTCACTGACATTTGTCTGGTGTTATTAATTCATGTGTTTTCTTTAAATTTTTTATAGTAACCTGCAGCAGACAAAGGCGACGCCACTAGCTGCTGTTTATTTTGTACTGTCTGATTTGTTCTCAGTTTCATCAATCAGAAGTGTGTTTGAGGAGGAGCTCATATTGACAGATCGTCTACATCTCTGTACACGCACACCCTCTCCCCTGCACACAAATGCCACACTCCTGTGTTGGAGGAAATGGAGCAATTACGGACAGCTTGGTGCTGCTCAGCAGGGGGTTAATATGCAGCTCCGTAATTAAAAATAAATTACAGTTTTCCTGTATAAATATTCAAGTTCCACATCACCGTGTGCCACTGCCTTGTTATGGTATGTAAGCTTTTTTTTCTTTCCCCCGTCTGCGCAACATCTGGCACAACATTTCCTGAAGCATCACTGAAATAAATTGAGTTTTGTCTGCCTTCAGAGAGATTCATTTGCGGGATGCGAGTACAGTTTGTCTGACTGATTAAGATAGACGTGCATGGCTTGAGGTTATAGCAGGTGTCTAGAAGACTAGCAAAGTGTAGAAATCTAATTGAGGAATTAAGAAGTGATATATTAGAAATTTTAAACGGCTGCATTTAAAAATAATCCATCCTGTTCAGCTTCCTCCTCTTTGTTTTGGATAACTGGACTGTTCAAGTCGAAACAGATTTTCAAACTCTAATCAACAGGTATAAAATAACTCCACAGCGTTCACACACTAAAATCATCTGCCTGGTTACATTTATTTTATATTATTTAACACCGTTTTGTTTTGTATCCATACTTCCATCATCCTGGTGATCACCAGGATTACCTAAAAGAGGAGCCTTGCATCTTAAAAAATATATAATTTAATCGTCATTAAAAACATTTTTTTATATTCTTTGCCCATCATAAACGTATAAATAAATTTGGAAAAATATTCCAAACTTTTACTAATTTCAGCAATTCTGTTTAAAAGAAAACTAATAAAAACTAGCAGCATATTAATAAGACCTGTTTGCATTACTAAATAATAAAAAAAGGAAGAAAACACTTGTCATTGACGATAAAACAACAAAATAAACTTTGGTTATTTTTTCAAAAATTGTAAAACACGCATCTCAGTTGAAGTCTTTTCTTTTATTTCTCCTAACTTAACTGTTTCTTCACTCTTTGTCATTTCAGGAGAATACATCAAGACCTGGAGGCCGAGGTATTTTCTCCTCAAGAGTGATGGTACATTTATCGGTTACAAAGAGCGACCACAAGATGTTGACCAGCTGGAAACCCCCTTAAATAACTTCTCTGTAGCACGTGAGTACCTACTTCAGAGAAACCACCACATTCTCTCCTCTGTTTCTTGGCAGCTTGTTTTGCCCTCTAGTTTGATGCTTTTTTTTCTCTCTACTTGCTTTGTTGTGATGAATACTTTCACATATTTGTTTCAAGAGGGATACTTAACTTTTAAACCTGTTGCATTCTGGGGAAAAATGTGTCTGAAGCGTCTAATAATGGTCTATTGAAAGTGACATAAACTGTCAGAATGATCCAGTTACTGAGACTAAAGTACAAATATTTGATGCTAGTCTATACTTTAAAGCTTCGACTGCTCACTCCTGATTTCTTACAAACCTTTTTCTGAGGATATGTTCAGGCCTTTTGTCAGAAATATTTTCTCCAGATACATCATTGTCACGTTAAGTGCATAACGCTGTTATTTGCTAATTGTTAACATCAGAAACTCTAAACTAAACATGCAGGTCTCGTAGAAAACGCTGAAAATATTTAGCTTGCACAAGATCTTCTATAATGCCTTTCTGGATATCAAAATGAATTCATGCAAATTTCATATCAAGTTCAGATTTTCATTTTTTATCTGATGCATTGGTTCTCAAACTCATTAACAACTGGTTCTGTACGTTCATAGCAGAATGAAGCATGTTCTCGCTCCTGTTGGTGACTGAAGCTCATAAAACTGATACTAGAGCTCCTATAGTCACAGTGGAGGTTTTATTTTAAAAGCTAAGAAAGCTGGTTATATTTTGAAATCACTGTATATCCAGAACATTTACTTGGATACTGTGCGATAGATTAGGCACAGTAGCTGGTTAATTTGACATGATGCAACAGAAATCAGTAGAAATGCCCTGAATAAATAGTTTTAATGTTTTAGTGAATCAATTTTTTAAACTTTGGAATATTTATTAAATATTTTAAGAAAGGCATCAGTTGGGATTGACCATAATAAGAGTTTATTACATAATTTTTATACTCTTAAAAAGCAAAGTAACTCCCAGAAATCTTTAAAAAGTCAAACTGATGGGAAGTAACTTCTCTACGTAAAATCATTAGACACAGTGGTGTCATCTCTACAGTTTCTTTCATCGCTGCAAACTAATAAAACTGTCTGACTCCTGACATTAATGCACTGGATGGCATCCTCCTTCTCTGTATGCATCTCCCACAATCCCTCTGCTTTCATAGCATGACAGAAAATAACAGCAAAAAAGTGCCCAGAGCAACCCAGCTCACTCCATCTTCACATCAGAGAAAGTTACTGCGATGAGCTGTGCAGATGACTGAACGCAGCAATTAGACAACACACTGTTTGTTTAACAAAATGTTTCCTCTCCGACGCTCTTGAGTTATCGTGGCCATTAGCCGCCTGATTTCTAGTATTTATCTGGGCTATGCTCCGAGGCTCCTGTCTCCTTTTGTGTTTTTGTCACCACCGCGACCCCACAGTAGAGGACACATGGTGTGTCGCTGCTGACGGGGCGGCTGCAGCTGGATTACATATTCACCCTGATGGAGCCATGTTGGATCTCAGTGGTGGTCCACTTGGAGTCCTCCATCTATCAGAGAGAGGCCATTTTTGTGTCACATCCTGACATATTTGCTGACATGTTTCATTTGAGAACAGATGTTAGTTTGAAGTAGGTGCAGATGGAAATCTCTGCTTTGTAAATTCAGTGTTGTGAGTAATTGTTTTTCAAAACTGCTCACATAACAATTATTTGCTCCCAAAGTTGAAAAAGAGAACAAAATAAAATCAAAGGATTGATAAAAATCTGTTATGAACCCGTGTTCTTCTGTTTCAGGTGAGCAGATATTAGAGATGCTCCAAAAAATTAGCTAATGATCAGAAGCAGCTAATATTCAGCATGATCAGCGTAAATGTGATGAACCAATTAGAAAATCGATCTGATCTTTTGTTGATTTTGTTCATGAACACACGGTTACCAAACAGCATTGAAAAATCTGACATTTTTTCCGTTTTTAAACACACCGTCTTAGTAACAGATTTCCTATATAATAGTTTTTCCTTCTAGAATTATAATTTTTTTTAGTTGTAATTGATCACTCAGTTATTTTGAGATAAATTTGAATCAGCAGGTCACAGCCAAACAAGAACCAAAAACTAATAAATCAATATAAATGGGTTAATCTCTTGCAAATATTTTATCACTGATATTTTAAACTTTCAAAAATTTGTATTACAAATGATCTGTAATATCTAAAATATCTCCTGTTTTCTAAGACGTTCAAGTTAAACTATTTAGAATTTTTTAAACAATCTTCCAAATTATGTTTAATCAATGTTTGATTTTTAAAAACTTCAGCTGCAAAACTGCAAACTTCAAATTTCATTCATTTAATACAAATTTTTTCCAAATTTCCATCAAATTAATTCCAAATGCTGCATTTTAAAGCAGCACACAGGATGGAAGTTGTTGTCTTCCACCAAAGTGCACCTGTTCTTTTACAAATTGGCCGACAGTGTCTGTTAGGGTGGCGATAAAGATAAATGGCTATAACTGTGGGTCTGTCTCTCCCCTCTGTTTCCTACACACTGGCTCTTCTCTTCCTCTCCCTCCCTCTCTCCCTGGCTGTGGTCAGAGTGCCAGCTGATGAAGACGGAACGGCCCAAGCCCAACACATTTATCATCCGCTGCCTGCAGTGGACCACTGTCATCGAGCGCACCTTCCACGTGGAGACCCCCGAGGAAAGGCAAGCGAGAAACGCGCGCACACACCTCCCTGCACGGGAAGCGGTGAAAACACAAACCATTTGCATAGAAAACATTTGCCCTTGTCCCCAGGAAACAGCAGCACAAATTAAGAGCTCTGTAGAACATGTAGAAGCATATATATATTTAATCATTGTTACACACTTACACAAGGTCCACTGGCTATTGGCAGAACTCACACGTGAAATTGCCTTCCTGTTGATAAGAAGACAATTATGTGATTGGGCTGCTGGGCTTGCATGATGGCAAATGAGCTGATGTAATCTCTCTCTGCTGCCTCTGTTTCCCTGCAGGGAAGAATGGACCAAAGCCATCCAGGCAGTAGCTGAAGGCCTTCACAAGCAAGAGGAGGAGATGATGGACTCCTCTCCAGACCCCATGGACATGGAGGTCTACCTGACCAAACCTAGACAAAAAGTGGTACTGTCATGTTTTGTCCATTTTACCCACAAATCTACCTCCCCTTGTTCCTGTTTCTTAACATCTTATTTGACCTTTGACTCTCTCCTCCACTCTGCCATGCCTACTTCAGCTCACTTTGCTTCCCCTTCTTCCCCAAACATCAGCCATGGGTGGCTTAGCACCAGATAACATGTCCACAACCCCCATATGTGTCACGACATAAAGGTCCAAGGCCACGGGATTGGATGTCCTCCACACAACAGTTTTCCACATTCTCCCCAGTGTCAGGGTCAGAGGTTAACTGAGACTCAACCACATATAGGCTAAACCATTAGAGGAGTAGAAATTGCTTACTGGGTAAAATGGTGCCTAAAATGCTCCAGTGTTGTTGTCGTCTGTGGGATTGTGTGTCCCAGCTAGTTAGGGCTTGAGTTTGTTTAAGCTCCTGTTTGTAACCAGATGCCACTTTGTCTGCTCTGGCCTTCTAGACTATGCACGACTTTGAATACCTCAAACTCCTGGGAAAAGGCACTTTTGGCAAAGTTATTCTGGTAAAGGAGAAGGCCACAGGACGCTACTATGCCATGAAGATCCTGAAGAAGGAGGTGATCGTAGCAAAAGTGAGTGGTTGCCAATGAGCAAAGTGAAAAGGGGTGAAAACCACTCGGGTTTAGGAGGGCAGCAGAGCAATGACTGATACCTAAATAGTTAGCTATTGTGAGACTTGCACAAACACTCTTTGTGCTTTTCTTTTGCAGGATGAAGTGGCGCACACACTCACAGAGAACAGAGTCCTCCAGAATTCAAAGCATCCGTTCTTGACTGTAAGGCGCCCCTCTGTATACCCCAAACTTTATTTTAACCCATAGAAATCCTCAGGAGCCTCCTCAGTCCAGTCCAGCAGAATCCATTCAGACAAAAAGGGGCAGTTTGACCGTAAATGTTTGAAGTGATGTGCTTATAAAGAGTTGACCCCTTTTATAGTAACACTGGCCTTTTTTCCCTAATTTAACCCCCTTTTTTTTTGTCAATCTGAGGTGGGTTGTAGTGAAAAGCTCCTCTGTGAGTTTTTGTCTGAGTGGCAGGTGGAGACATAATGCAATCTGCCCAGTTCAACAATAAATGGGACCAACAGTTGTTTTTAAAAAGTCTCAAACTTGATCATTTGTGTTCTGTTTTTTTCCTGCAGTTCTCTGTAGACGTTTGTTTTAAAATTGTATGTTTGTGCCAGCTGTTTTTAAAGGGCAGCTTCCTCTTGATTGAGCTGAAGTTCTGCTTTAAACATGTTGTTCTTCTGCAGGGGCTGAAATACTCCTTCCAGACACACGACCGCCTGTGTTTTGTCATGGAATATGCAAATGGTGGTGAGGTAGGTGGTTTTAACAGTCCACTGATGGCTTAGTTTTGATGATCTTAAAAAAATTTATTTTTCCTTTTTCTGCTGGACTGTGTGACCAAATCTCTCCTCGTTTGTCTGACTTATTGGCAATCTCCTCTGCTTTTCCCTCAGCTTTTTTTCCATCTGTCAAGAGACCGGGTATTCACAGAGGAGCGCTCTCGGTTCTATGGTGCGGAGATAGTGTCGGCACTCGACTACCTGCACGCAGAGAGAAACGTGGTTTATCGAGATTTAAAGGTAGGCAGGGAAACGTGCGCTCACCTTTGCCCGTTTTGGCCTCTTGTACTCCGTTTTTGCCTTTCTTGCCTTCACTTCATTCCTTCCTCCTCCGCCTGGATATAAATAGGGTTTATCTTCATCCCAAGCAATGGCAGTGGCCAAGCCTTATTGATCTGCTTCCTCCAGACCTCACTGCAGCTGGAGACGAGCTTGGTCCATACATTACTGCAGAGAGACAGAAATAAACACCAGGCTCTTTGAACAGATTGCGACCGCCTCCGGTTATAGCACACATTCAGTGCCCAGTAGGTGATATCTGTGCACTTTGTAATTGATCCCATTTTATAAGTTGACACTGCGGTAAAGCATTTATTTTGTTAACGGCAATTAAATTACCCATCATCCACAATGAAGATGTTTTCAAATTTTAGCTTCTTGCTCTGCATTTGAACTCAAACGATAGAACTACATTCAGTAAAATCCTTCGATGCGCCAATTGATGGGCATGTTTTTGTTTAGGAGGGTTATAAGTGCTGCAGTGGGCATCTGTAGGCATACTACTTTCAGCAGATAAAACCATACCAGCCAGGTCAGCACAGCACACACTCCCTCCCCCCTTCCTTCCCTTGGGTTTTACGAGGCAGGCTCCCAGCCTGCGAGGGTTCTCCTGAAAATGCCAGGATAGCAGGATTGGAGGATGTGCTGACTCTGACCGGGCGCTGCTGGCCACGTGTGAGCTACAGCTGTCAGGTGACTTGAACTGGGAGAGAGGGGACAGTTGGAAAGACCAGAACAACAACCTCAAATCATTAAATGATGTCCATCAGTAATTCATCACTTTATTTTTGACTTTTATACAGAAAAATCCCTTATTTCATCCTATTCTTTAATGAAATTTGGAAAAAAATACATTTGATTTCCTCAGTTTTGCACAATTTTATCTAACACAGGGGTGTCAAACTCATTATGGTTCAGGGGCCACATGCAGACACATTAGATGTCCAGTGGGCCGGACCAGTACAATCCTAAAATAATGACCTATAAATAACAAGTGCATGTTTTTCTCCTTGTTTTCATGCAAAAAAAATTACAAGTACATTTGAAAATCTTCACATTTATTCAAAACTCTTTTACAAAACACAAGATAAACAAATATTTCTTAAGACAATTGTGCAGAAGTACACAAAACTTTTATTGTCTTAAAATATTAATAATAAAAGATTTCCAACATGTAGAAACACCCTGGATGAGAGAATCATTTTTTGCAGTGTTCAAACTGACCCAGGGTCTGGTCTGGAGGCTCTGCCTCGTTTTCAATGAGGGTCTCTATTGTTTATAGACCAGTGTGGGTTCGGTACTGGTTTATCTTTTCAAATAGGGTCTGGGTTTGAGGAACTCAGTGTTTCATCTAAAACTGTATAAAAGCAGTAAATCCAGGTGATGCTGACTGGACACCATCAGTTTCACCATGGCTTCATTTAGACCAGGTCTGAGGGAAAACCCAGATCTGGATCCAAACCCATTCAGGTCTTTGTTCCTCAGTGGCAGGACGGTGATCTGTGCGCCCAGCTGACGTCCAGCTCTCTAGTTAAAATATCAGCTTCAGCTCAGAGCAACGATGCTGTAGCTGAGTGCGTGTCGAGTGTTGAGCCAGTAACGAGCCAAACGCGCGGACCAGGACGCACAGAGCGCAAATGCTCCAGTTTGGGCACTGACCTCTGTGCGTAACGCGATCGGAAGCCCTGGCCTCACGCTGTGACTAGATATGGAGGATTAATCACTGGCCGAGTTGATAGGCGCAGCGCGCAGGACAGCAAGTTCGTTGGCACGCTGCGTCTCTTCAGCTTGGCTCAGCTGTCATCCAACAAACGCGCTTTGGATGCGACCCGCCGTTTCCACTGGCTGGAATAAACCTATAAGGCTAGAGACGTGCAGTTTCACCGCCGATCCTTTTCGGTTTTTGTGGTGAAAGGACGGGGCGGAGGGCTGAGTTTTACGGGGACCGCATAGACAGGTGAAGCGAGTGGGGCGGGCTGGATCCTCCGAAGGAGGACCTTGGCACGGGCTGCGTGCGCCAAAGGTCTGATTTGAGCGTCTGGACAGCAGGAAATTATGCTGACAAGCTCAGCCTTGCTTCAAACGCAAGTTGCGTTAATTGCGTTATTTTTTTTAACGTGCATCATAATTAATGCGTTAAAGTCCCAGCCCTAATTTTTTTTATTTTCAAAACTCATCCAGCGGGCCGGATTGAACCCCTTAGCGGGCCGGTTTTGGCCCGCGGGCCGTATGAATGACACCCCTGATCTAACAGAAGCTTTGATATTTATATACTACAAAATGAAAAACGGGACACTTTAAAATCTGAGCTGCTGACGGTGGAGTTCAAAGTTTACCATCAACTTTTCAAGATTGAAAGATGCTCACATGTAGCTACAAACTTAATATTAGGAGTGAAGACTGACTGTATTGGTTTTTTAAAGCATGTGTTTAAAGAATTGTATTTGACTCATCTTGTTTCAAGCAATTATTTTAATTTTAACAAGAAGTCTATAAAACACAATATTTGAAATATTCTTCTTTTATTTATTTATAAATGTAATATTTACTGGACCTCCTATAAAAGCAGAAAAGTGGTGATTTCATGTTTAAAATAACATCAGTTAACCCATTTTTTCTCCTCAGCTGGAAAACCTCATGCTGGACAAAGACGGACACATAAAGATCACAGACTTTGGTCTGTGTAAGGAGGGAATCAAAGACGGCGCCACGATGAAAACCTTCTGTGGGACACCAGAGTACCTCGCACCTGAGGTAAACGCAAATCTACCGTACTTAAATGCTTCTAGAAACAACAATTTGAGGCAATGTAACTGCTGTCAGAACAGCTTAAACTTCATTAAAGTTTGCCTTAGGGTGTTTGTGTTTTAACAAATCTCTCCAAAATATTTTCTGCTGAGGCAGACTGTGATCTAGACAATGAAAAAACACCTTAAGCAGCAGTTCTCAACTGGTCTGTCTTTGGGACCCACCCCCTAATATAAATAAAGTTGAAATTTTTCAACTTAAATGAATTGAAAATCTCAAATTTATTAAGAAATTATGGTGCAGTTTGAAACTGCAGCAGTAGATTAAAACATCACAGTATGCCAGCACAAAGAAAAAGACATGTTTAATAATAAACCATAACAATAAAGATAAATGTTAATATTTACCTTCATTTAGCTGCATTTTAATTAAAACTAAAACTCTTCATTAAATTACAGAACTAAACGTTTTCAGGCACAAACATTTAATAACACGCCCAACTATGGATTCAAAAAGAGTAATTTTGTAGCCCTAGGTAAGAACTCGATCACTGAATATAACGACGTCCTATTAAAACTATTCAGTCACACATTCAAACATTAATCACAAGGCTGAGATAACAATCAGAACATTTCAGTAACAGACTCAGTTGGTGATTTCATCCAAAATACATGATTTAAAAAAGGTGCAACTAGTGAGTGAGTATTAAAAAGTTTAATTATGTAACTTCAACTTGAGAATATTCCACCATTTAAAAACCGCAGAGATGGTAAGCCAAAATAAACTAAACAAAGTGCAAAACAAATGGATTTAATGACATACATTTGACTTTTCTGCTGATTCAGTAGGTAAATATGAAAATGCATCATCTTTTGAGGGAAACAAAGCAGCGTTAATGTAAACCTAACTTCAACCACTGACCTCATCAAAACACTCTGAGGTTTTTATCCTCAATGAGAAAATTCATCTCAGTTTTAGTCACACCTGCATTTTTCCATTACAACATCAAACTCTGCAGGTCTTCTTCTGTGGTCTGAAATAACAGATGTCAAATAGCATTACAGGGTCTTATCGCCACCTACTGTTAAGTATTGTGAATAGATGACATTCTTTATAAACATTTTTTAGCCAATGCAAAGACCTGCAACCAACTGAAAATGGGTCTGCAACCCCAGAGTTGAGAATCATTACCTTATTTCTTTGCGTTTTCAGTTTTTAGTGTCAGAGTCAACATTCGTTAACAATGTTTAGGTAAATAAATCAAAGGTTACATCGGTCCTAACTATGATTCTTGACAATGTGTTGATCCCAAACAAAAATGTAGCTTGTTTTTGGACATCAGTGGATGGGAAGTGTTTAAAGGAATGAGCAGCTGTCTCTAAATTCCTTTCTAATCTCCAGCTGAAGTTGAGTTAATGAGTGTGCACTATGCCCAGGGCAGGGCAGCCTGCCCTCATATTTGCCATCTCTGGAGGGGTGTGGCTACTCACTGTTGCATGCAGGTATGACAAATGTTGGCATGAGCTGTGTAACCTGAGATGTCATTGTGAGTGTTTGCAGTAGGTTTGTGTGACCTGTTGTAAAAATGCTTTCTGGGAGGAGGGTCTCCGTGTTGACACAGTTGCCGCATCATTGTTTTTAGACTGTGTTTGGAATTTTCTGGTTGGTGGAGGAGGAGAGGCGTTTGGCTGGTAGGACTTTAGGTAATGTGAACTTCTGCCCCAGAAGGAGAAGGGAGGAATAAAGCATGTTGGGTACAGCTGTTGTATGGGGGGGGGGGGGGGGGGGGGGTACGGCACGGCCCTTGTTGCTGCTTGGGATGCTTTACCTGACCTGGGCAGACTCAGAGCATTTAGGCATGATGTCCCACGCTGTTTCAGGCTCTTTGGGGACAAACTGAATGCCCTTCAGTCATTTCCAGTTAGTTTTCACATCTGTCTTTACTCCCGCTCACCTGGACAAACTCTTTAAAAATCATTACTTCTGTAACCTTTTTTCTGAAATTGCTCAAACCGGTCCAAGCTCCTCCCAGCCCACTCTCCTCCTCCGCTGAGAGACACAGCTTCTGGCAGCTCCAAACTCGCCAGCGGAGCGTGGGGAGACATCAGGGGGCGTTACTGTGGCAACAGGGTCGCTGGTGAGCGTCTCTATGGAGCGCAGGCCAGGCAGTGTTACAGGTTTTTCTGCGGTAAACAATGACCTTGTTGTGTGTGCTGCACAGGAATGCTGTAACGTCTGGGAATATTCCACTCTGAGCTGCAGAGAGAGAGGGAGAGGTAGGGAGGACGAACTCTGTAATCTGCAACAGCCTGACCAGTTTGCCTCTGGAGTAAGGAGTTGGACAAATTCACTTAGTCACTTTTATTAAGCACTTAAAGGAGGAAGGCTATTATTGGCTGGGGGAATTGGCTGTTGGGGAACAAAGTAAAATGTGGACGTGTTTAATCCAGCCCCAACCACTGATCTGGATTCACCAGCTTGAAGGATTAATGGCTGTCAGTGAAGAACTTTGTGAGCAGAAATAAAGCAATTCAGAGCTCTGAAGAATCAGCAGCAAGCGTGGTCCTTTTTTTTTTTCTATCTTTCTTTCTCTTCCCATATCTCTGCTCCTTTGGGGCAGTGTAACAGTATTAGCTTAAGGCTGGGGCCCAAATAGGCAGGCAGTCCTGGTTACGCGTATGAGGGATGAGCTTGGCTCCTGCGCTCCTGGCAGCTTCACAGCTGTGGCGCTCTTCTACATATATGGGGCAGCTGCAGGCCCAGCTGTCGCACGGTGTGAATCACACGACAGCAGCGCTGGAAATAGAGACGGCCCAGTAATCTTAGCCCTGCACCGGCTTCACGTTACTCCCCCTGCCCTCGCAGTCCTCCTCCTTGATGCTCAGCTCACCGCAGCACCAGGCTGGGTGCCCACAGACGCGCTGCGTGCAGGCACATACGGTTTTGTTCCTTTTACGGACTCTCCGTCCATCTGTTTTCCAAGACCCTCTCTCTGTCTCAGCCCGTGAACTTTTTGTGTCCGTATCTAGTTCTGTTAATCCTACCCTCATCTTTTTACCTAAGTTTCTATTCTTGGGTTTGAGTTTTCTAGTATCACGCTGCTGAAGGTGTAAGAGAACAGACTGTTCTTGTTGTCTTGATTTAACCTTCAACATCCGCCTGGTGAGGTAGAATCCAGTACATGTCCCCAGACACCTTGGAACAACTCTGCTCAGCAGCACATTAGTCATGCAACAGGTTGTGCTGTTCACTAAGCACAACACTGGAGGATTTTGTCTCATTAAGAAGTCTGAAGAAAAGTCAACTTATGGAAAAGAGTTAAGATTAAATATTATGCTTTCTGTGACTCTGGCGGTGTTAATTGAGCCAGTTTGTTTGTCGCCACACATTTGTTTATGTAAGAGGCTCATACCTCTGGTGCTTGTTGATTTGTATTTGTTTGTGTATATGTAGAAGGCCCTGTGGTGATTAAATATGCAAGGCTCCAGGGGGAAACTCTATCCTTGCTCCTAATGTGAGATGTGAGTCAGTGCAGGCTGGAGCAGCCTCAAAAGCCCTGATCAGAGAGGAGAGCTGGTGATTTTGTTGGAGGCTGGTTGTGATGCACAAGCACAGCCTTATTGGCTGAATAAACTGTAGTCACATCATCTCGTCTTTAATTTAGATGTCATAAAACAATAAGCATGTTTGCCACAGTTGAAATTATCCAAAAACTTTACAACAGTCTTGCTCTTGCCTCTTCCCATCTTCAAGGTCCTGGAGGACAATGACTACGGGCGTGCTGTGGACTGGTGGGGCCTTGGGGTGGTGATGTACGAGATGATGTGCGGCAGACTGCCTTTCTACAACCAGGACCACGAGAAGCTGTTTGAGCTCATCCTCATGGAGGACATCCGCTTCCCTCGGACTCTCGGCCCAGAGGCACGCTCGCTGCTTTCTGGTCTTCTGAAGAAAGACCCGATGCAAAGGTCAGACCTGCTGTAACTACACACAAACTCTCATTTTAGAAAATGTTTGTAAAATTAGCTTTTTTTTTTTTTTTTTTTTTTTGGTAATTTACTTTAAGTTATTTAAACTTGTGCTTCCAGGTTAGGCGGCGGTCCTGATGATGCTAAAGAAATCATGCAGCACAAGTTCTTTGCTGGTATTAATTGGCAAGATGTTTACGAGAAAAAGGTGGGTTTCTACATCCTCCTCCATCTTTTGACTGTAGTTTCTATAAAAAAGACAAATGGCTGTCTTCTCTTCAGGGATCAATAAGGTTGCATGACTGGAAGCAGCATCATCATCTGGAAACTATATACATTGTCAACATTGTGGCAACTGTTCTTTCCCTGACTGAGGGCTTTGATACACTGATATAATTGTGTCTCCTCCTGTCTCCAACAGCTGGTTCCACCATTTAAGCCCCAAGTTACCTCGGAGACGGACACACGATATTTTGACGAAGAGTTCACAGGACAAACCATCACTATCACGCCACCCGGACAAGGTAGCATCTAACCTGCATGTGATGGTGTTTCTATGCCAAACGGATCTATTGATATAAAATATTTTACTTTAGATCAGAGCTGGAAGTGGCATTTATTAATTCAGACTTTTGGAATTTGTTTCCATGTAGCTCTTTCCTATCAATTTTATCTAAAGATCACAAGCCTATTGGAGGAAATTTACACTCAGCTACTTTCTACAGTCTGTCATGAAGGCTGCCTTCAGTTTCTGCCTTTTTAGCTAATTTTTTACTCTGTTCATGAGCTGGGAATTAAGTTAGTGATGTTCAGCTTTTTAAAAGCATTACACAGCTCCCATGAGAGTAGGGCGCCCTCTTCTGGACATTTATTATAATGGAAACAGAGCAGAATCAGGAAATTTTGATAAGAGGAGCTAAGGTTTATAATATAATAGTAAGGTTTTTATAAAACATCATTAATATTGAGAAAAATGAAATAATAGAATATTTTAATCAAAGTGCAACCGAAATTTTACCCAAAAAGTATGTAAATTAAAGCAGTATTTAATTGATAATAATAAAAAGGCTTGTTTACATTTAAATACATGTCAAATTATTATGAGTTATGAATGTTTTATTTTATATTGAATAATATCTTGGTCTCGAGTGTTAATTCATTGTGGTGCAAGAGATATGAGAAATATTTTTAACAATTGAAAATGTTTGTAATCTTAAAATATTCACAATAAATCTTCATATTCAGCTTACATCTTTTAAAGGAACTGGTTTTTCTCCCCTCTCATTTCCAGATGACAGTATGGAGTCTTTTGACAGTGAGCGGAGACCCCACTTCCCCCAGTTCTCCTACTCTGCTAGCGGGACGGCTTAAACAACTCTCAAACATTCCTCCAGTCCCACCGTCCCCCTGTCTCCCCCCCTCACCCCGACTGCGCTCTCAAAAGGCCTCGGCAGAGTCCTCCCAGCAGAAAGCCGTCTTTGGATGTCTCAATCTGCGAGTTACAGGAAAGAGGAAGTGCAAGACAAAACAAAGATAAATGTGCTTGTTCTTTGTGGCCTTTGAAGAGTGACCATGAAGATAACACTACCCTGCATTTCCTGGTTCTTATGTTGTGTTCTGAGCAGGCATCCTTACACCATAACGAATGAGGAAATGCAGCTATACACAAATTGGGCTACTTCTACAACTCAATGAATTTTGGAAAGGGGGTCATTTATGTTCTGCGTACACAATAAAATATCAACCATTTAAAATAGATTCTAGACATGCCGTGGACCAAAAACACCATGTGAGCAGAGTGCTTGTTGAGTGGGTGATTAATCCATTTTCCCCCCCAAATCCATTCAAACCTTTTTTTTGTTTTTGGCTTCATAAATGAATGTACCGTATCAAATAAAGTTAATCTTTCTGCATACTTATGTGTTGTAACACATGCCTAATTCTCCTCTTAAGACTGAAATGCCTTCAACTGGAAAGGATTCATAGTCCCTTTCCTGCCACCCTGATGCAAAACTGAAACCAGTCTGCCGTATTGTCATGCCACACCATGATGGGTCCGATGAATCAATTGTGCAATACAGTCTGATGCAAGGAATGGCAGACGTGCGAATAAGTCAAGCGAGCGTAATCATTTGGGTATAAGATGGCCTGCGGTGAATTTATTTTTGTAAACTGTTTGCACATCAGTGAGAGTCCCACGGTTTCCCGTTCAGGCTAATAAAAAGCTCCCCCCTGAAGTAAGTGCTTATTGTTCCTGATGCCTTTTTATCTGGATGCTGTGCTCTTTGTTTCCCTCCGCCTGGGTCACTCAGTGACCCCCTCAAAAACCTGTCCTTTTTTGGGTTTTTCCTCAATGTACAGTACACTATTGGGTGTTTTCACCCAGTGCATATGCTGCAACCTCAGTGAGGTCTTTTTTTTTAACAATACATTTCTGTTCAAACTTGACTTCAGGGGAAAACATCGTTGATCTTTAGAGGATATCTATTCCTTCATGAGCTTTTAACTTATTTATGAGACCAACATGGAATAAAATGAGTTTCACTTGTGCCAATGATATGCACTTTGCTGCCCAAAAATGATTGTATTTGGACCCCTATATGTAATTTATGGTTGGTAAAGACTAAATTAGCTTCTTTTATAATATGACTTCATGTGTTGGAATGGTTCTTGATCATTTCTTCCCTTTTTAAAAACACAGCTGAGGCTAAAACTGACTCTTTGGAAGTTCTGTCAGAGTTTCCAGAAGCACTTCAGTATTTTTAAAATGACTGATAATCATTTGCGAAAGTGCATAATTCGTCATTGAATGTAATGGTTTTTATGGTGTATTTTGTTCTATTTGCAAACTTTTGTTCACTCTTTGAATCTGTTTGTTACTTATTCCTATGCACACTCCCCGTTTGCTGTCACCTTTTGAAAAATAGGGAAAATTCATTTTATATTTTTTACTTCATCTTTTTTTTTTTTTTGTACCTGCCCCTTCTGTTTTCTTGAGAGTGAGGACACCAGCTTTAGTAAACAAATAATATAAACTTTGTACACTGTTTTTACTTGTTTCTTTTTAATTATGAAATAAAAACAAAATCTTCTCAGTTGCTACGTGGACTCTTTGTTTTAGTCTGCAATCAAATTATCAAAATATACCTTTAACACAAGAAATCTAAGCCAAAGCACTGCTGATTTATTTGAAATTGAAATAATAAAAAACGGAGTCACAAATTAATCTTTGCCACAATAAAATCAGGACTTTTTCCTCAAACTTTCCTCCACATAAGACATGGCCATGTGTGTGAGAAGAATCTTCCAGCACTCAGCGGTTCTGTGTCTGTGAGGCAGCTCAGGTTCACGTCCGGGCCTCTGCAGCTGGTCTGAAAATGAGCAGCAGTGCTTCCCCTGGGGCATCGGGCAGATGGTTCGGTCTCTGGAGCAGATGTTGACAGCCAGAGCTCACAGTCTGCTCTTTTGGCCAGCTGCAATGCACAGCAGCATCACTTGGTGAGACCTGGGTTTGGGCCCAGCGTGACACTCACCTGACAAACACTGACTTCAGCTGGGCACAAAGCTGGGCTGCTGCTCTGCCACCAGCCTCCACTGAAGTATTTTGTCAATTACACACTGCCTGGGAGCCAGAACCTGTCTGAAGTATAATTATGTATTGGAAAAATATAAAGTCACTGGAGTCTAAATCTATATCTAATATATCAACAGTTACACAAATAAGGATGATCAGGTGAATACAAATGGAGACGACTATATTTCATGTTAGGAAGTCACATAAAGGCAGATGTTCACATTTTGAAGCTCTAAATTATACACCAACATTGTTTGGTTATTTTTGACCCAATTCAGTGCTGAGTCATTGACTATCAACAATTTTACTATTGAAAATTTGATTTGTGTCTGGGTGGTGCTTTTCAAGACTTTAAGTCAAGATGACATGATAGAAACTAAAATAAAAACTTTGAGGGAGAGAATTTTGCCTGAATGATAAACTCAGACTTTTCCAGTTTATTCAATCTGGATTAGAACTAGAGCGCCATCTAGTGGTTTTTTTTCATTCCCTAAAATGATCCATTCAGTTTAACATGTTTTACAGTCATTGAGAGCAAAATAAAATTAAGTTGTGTTAAATTTTGACATTAATGTTATAGTCAGTTTTTCAACAAAAAGTACTTATGATCAAGCACATTTTTTTATGGTTTCTTTAAAAAAAAAATCTGTTTTAGATTGTAATAAATTATGCTAAAAGTTTTTATTATTATTATTTTACTTGAGGTTTGGATTTTGATAAACTCAAGATTGTTGTTGATTAAGCCATAAATCGTCTATGAAAATGATGCCTCACTACTGGATTGAGGTTTCATGCATGCTGTTTTTATTTTCCAGATTTAATGTACCAGTATTTTAGACCTATAATACTGGCAAAGGGCATGGCCTTTTGAGGAGAAATAGAACCATAAAACAAGTACATAAAAGTATATAAGTGAAAATAAATAAAAAAAATAAACAATATGTTATAAAAACATTTATGCAAGGACAATTACGGCAGGCAGCTAAAATGACAAAAATACATTTTATGTTCATCATTGTCAGTTTAAAAAAAAAAACCTCTTCCTTAAAATCCCACTCTAGGATTGTCATCCTGAAACATCAAAATCTAATTCTGATAACAAACATTTTCAATATGTTGGTGAATTTCATTTTATGTAAAATCTGCAATATTTGTCTATCATAAATATATATATATATATTTTTAATGTCCTTTGAGAGTGGTGATTCTTTAATTGTGTCTGGATATATAATTAATTTTTTTTACTGCTTTGTTGACATTAGAATTGTTTGAATTTGCCATTAAATTATTCCAGTGTATTATTTATTATTTTATCTTTACAGAAATCAGTGTCCCTCCCCTCAGATAAGATGCAGATCTAGTGTTTACTAACAACTTTTGTTGATGTGTAAAATTTGGGGAGGGAGCCTAGTAAACTCTTAAACAAGAGGGCGTGGCCATCCTGTTTTCTGCTCTCGGAATCCACACAGAGTGAGACCTCTTGCTTCTCTCCTCTCTCAGGTTAAACCCGTTTGATGGGACCTAGATCTACGTCACAGTCGGAGCAGCGAGAAGAGGCGTAGGAGAGTTTCGCCCGCTTGTCAGTCCCAAAGGAGGAAGAAGGTGTGTTAGACATTTACCTGTGCGGTGTCACCTGTTGCCTTCATGTTCGTCGTCTTATTTTATTTACAGTAGGACGTGTAACACTGGCTTCACTAAGGCGGAAAACGGAGAAGGTATTGAAGGTAAGTGTTGGGAACAAAACATTGGAGAAAGCTTGTTTCGGAGCGTTAGCTAAACTACCTCACTGTCAACAACAAACACTCTTAGCGACATTAAAAGCACACTGTGTTGTCGTTAAACTTTAAGTACATAGGTTTTAGTTATAAAAATATTTGACTTTTAATTTTGTCGATAATGTTTACTTTACTTATGTTACAGGAAGTTAAATCTCCAGGAGTTGTTTGCTAACATTCATTTGTCTCAGGAGTCATTTTGCAACAGGTTTCTCATCCTGATAGGAGTTTATTTTATTTCATTTTTATTAACATCCTGTTGACAGCTATGTGAACTTTTGACCAAACCACTTCGAAATTTGCTCAGTTCCTGGAAATCCAACATAAATTAATCAAAATTAGATTTAAAAATCAAATCCAAGATTTATAACATGTCCTTACTGCTGTTGGTGATTAAAATTGTACAGTATGTGTACTAAAATATGTGTTGTTTTTACTTTTGTAGTTTAAAACAGTAGAGCCTGTGTAATAAGATGTAATATAGCAAAATTAAGAGTCACATTTCAAAGAATTAAAAATCTGTCATGCAACCTTTCTGAAATATTTAATCATTTTATGCTATCTTTGTACATATTGGCTATTATTTTTTTTTTGCATTGTTTTTTTGTTCTTTGCAAAACTGTGTTTTTCAGTTTTATTTTACACATGATCTAAAACTGACTCGTAAATTTGCATAATAAATATAACAAGTTATGGTATGGTGCAGGATATATGCATACATGCATTTAAAATGTACAAAACATCAGTTTACACTTTCTGTGAAAATTTGATATGATTGTCTTTCATTTACTGGTTGCATTTTTTTAGATTTATTCCGCTAATTTTGTACAGGTTCTACATGTTGGTGTTTTTAATGCAGCATTCTTTGCTACATAGGCCTCCTATAAAAATCATGTCACAAGTTATTAAGACGCATAGTTGTGTTCTATAACTTCATTAGTTGCATTAGTTGCACAGCCAGACAAGATGTGGTTAGATAAACAAGTTTAACTTGTTTGAGATAACAGATTCCTCTCACTAGTCTTTTAAACTAAAGCAAACTTTCACCCTTGTTTACAGAGACTTGCATTTAATTTTAATTATTTGATAGATTTTATTAAACAATTTCAAATCGTCATTTCTCCAGGATGCTAAGAAGATCTTGACACGTGGCCCCGACATGAGTGTGACATCATGGTTTCTGGTCAGCAGCTCAGGCACACGCCACAGGTTGCCCCGGGAGATGATCTTCGTCGGCCGGGATGATTGTGAGCTAATGCTGCAGGTGAGTGGCTGCCATGGTGTCTGGGACTTTCATCTTTAAAACACGTGTAAAATGTTGTACTCCACTGTATCAGCCTGTCACATAAATATGTTGAAAAAACTTCAATGGAGGACTCTATTCATTCCTGAGTGTGTCACCTGGTGAGGCCATTATCTCACACAGTTGCCTCTGACAGCTTTTCAACAATCACTTTAAATGCAACTGTGCAGTTTTTCCATGTGCTGTCTGCTTTGAACATAATGTCTTTGCATTATAATTTACCTCTTGTTTTGTTCTCACTCTGTATTTAGACCAGTAAAGGAGGAATGTTGCCTCTGAGGCAGTTGTTTGTGCTATTATTTTGTGTGTCGAGTCCAGAAATGCCCTGCTAACCACAGGAGTTGCTTAAATTGAAAAGTGTACCTAATCCACATTTAGGCGTCGTCACATTTAGAAGCAAAACAACCCTCAGCTTTTTCCAGTCAGACTGATGCATACTTTGCAGTTTCTCTACTTAAACTGACTTTTAGTGACACAAATTGATTTAAATCCTTTGGTTTTTGTGACTACCTCAGTGCATATTTTAGAAACGTGAGAATCCTGTTTAGCGTGAAAAACTGAGATTTTAAAGGTTTGGATTTTCCATGACAACTGTTGTTTGAGCTGCATCTTCACAAGCACGGATTGGTCATTACCCTCATACATTACTAGCAACAGCATTTTCGGTTTAACAGTTTGTTCTTTATATCTGAGTCCCAGAACTCACGTTTTCTTCCTGATTTTAGGGGCAAAGTGAAGCTAGAGGCTATTGCTGTGAGACTGGTATCTTTTTGTTGGAGCCTGCACAGTTAAACTAATCAAGTAGATAAACTAATGATAAACCACCACAGTGTTTACAAGAAATAATTTCAAACCGTTCTGCCTGAGACTGTAACACAAAGTTTATCTAAACACGGTTATTCTCAGTGCAAATGGTCCATTTGAGAACAGGGTTTAATTTAGCAAACGAACTTGGCAGGCCGTCACGGTGTTTGTGATTTCTGTGACCGAGAGGCCCATGGTGCTACTGAGCACAAAAGAGTCAGTTGATTAGTCTGCGTGTGATTATTGAGGGCATATTTTTACTCCAGTGTGGGTCTTCTTTCTGAGGTTCTGCTCAGGTTAGGGGTTAGGGTTAGTTTCCAATCCAAAAGGTGCACGTGTCTCTCTGTGTTGATGTGTAATCTTGCCTTCAGACATGTGTTAATGCAACCTTTTAGCTTTGCACCAGGAACACATTTTAACATGGAGTTTTGGACATCAGTGATGTGATCATTACTGTTTGTTTATCACAATGTTTTTTAGTGTCTAATTTTTGATTGCTGTACTTTTGTTTTGCAGTCTCGCAGTGTGGACAAACAGCACGCTGTGATCAACTATGACTCAAACACAGATGAGCACATGGTGAAGGACCTGGGCAGCTTGAATGGGGTGAGTTAAGCTGACTTCCTAAACTTTTCAGCTTTAAATGAAAGCCAAAGACTCATAACCTCTATTATTTATGTAGTATACAAACATTACTAGTAGGCAATTTAGCAGATAGTTTATTCAACTGTTATACAACCACTATATATTTTTTAATCATTTTGTAACAATTGAGGCTAATATGGCATAGGTGTTTATTTTTAGAGTCAATTTGATTTCTGCACATCTTCTCAAGACCCCTTACTTGGTGTTTTATGACTCACAATGGGGTCCTGACCCCAAATTTTAGAATGACTGATTTTCAACACCAGGTTCTTAATCTAGAATCAGAAAACATCAACCGCCTTCCTAAAAGCTCTTGTCTCAACAATCGCAGTGGCTTTTCCTGGTAGCTGGAACCCGTTTTGTGTTTCCAATCTTTGTGTGTCACTCTGTGGCCTTCTCCCCTTACTGCTCTGTTACCACTTCATTGCACAATTATCCCACAGAAATCCAGAGTTGGAATGGGGGAGAAACTGGTCATTGTTCTCACTCTTTCCTTTGGTCTTAGTCACCAAACTAATCAGAGCAGAACAGTGCAGAGACTTGTATCAAAAGTCCATCCAGTTACCTTCATTCAGTCAGAACAAGATCTTTTATTTGCTAAACATATTCACAGGGAAAACCTTTCAGCATCACTATCATTAGTTGAGACAGAATAAAAAAACAAACAAAAAATGCACGAGCTGCACTGCTTTTACATAACAGCATAATCCAATCAGAGTTTGAACGTACAGGTGGATTAACTTTCAGTGAGAAAAGAGCCACCTGTAGTATCAGGAAGCATATCACAGGGGTTTAGTTAACCTGCGTTTGCACATTCACTTTGTTAACAGTGAAATATGAGTTGTTTTCTGTTTTGCAGACATTTGTAAACGACCTCAGGATTCCAGACCAGACGTACATCACCCTGAAGCTTTCAGATGTCATTCGCTTCGGTTATGATATCCTTTGTCTCTTTGTTTTTGTTTTATTCAAAGCCAACTCTTTCTGTGCCGTCATTGGCTGAATCGTGCCCAGGCGTGTTTTGTTATTAGACTGAATTTCAGCTCTTCAACATGACACACAGTAATGAGTAATTTTGTTACATTTTCTTTCATCAGCACATTAATCCTGTGTGGTTTCCTCAGTCAGGAGTTTTAGATTATCGCCAAACGTGGACACTAAAGCTCCAGCACCCTTTGACCCTCAGAGCAGAAAACTCACAAATGGTGAAATGTAGTTTAGATAACAGGATTAAAAGACACATTTTCAAACATTTGAGTGAGCATTGAGTGTTTTTAAAGGGCTAACTGAAGAAATGAACTTGTTTGAAGAGGTGGAAACTAGACGACTTTTAGTGAAAGCATCCTAAATAAACATTTAGGCAACACGTTTGTGTGCTTGCTGATGTTTAACTAGATTATAAATTGTGTTACACAGATACAGATTTGAGAACTTTAACTCTTTCGCTACATGCTCATGTTTACATCCTGGAGAGGAGTCAACACAAAGTCCCGGAGGAGGCGCTGAAAGTAAGTTATTCTCACATCCTGTTTCTTTTCTGTCTTCGAGTGGTCTGGTAAAATGCTCAGCATTATGATAAAGATCATTAGTCTTTTTATTTACCAGAAACATGAGAGCTCATTTACAAGAAACAATCTGAGGTTTGAACTGTCAGAAATACTTCAAAGTGTTTGTTTGTAAAAGCAATCACTGGATAATTAGCCATCTGGTTAATAGACTAAACAATGTGCAGCTTTTCTGGTTTTTGCAGGAAGTGTAATTATTATGTCCTTTGAAGTAAACTAGATGTGTTTAAGGTTTTTACATTAATTTGTGCCTTTTATACACATGTTTTGGTTCCCCTGCTCTGTGTCATTCATATAACATTCCTACATGGTACCACAATGACAAACAGATGTAAAAGTTTGAACCAAAGAAGCTCCTGGTGGATATCCTTCCTTATTTGTATGAGAACTATTGCATCTGTGCTGATTGTTAGCAGGAGGTTCTTCACATCCTGCTTCCCTCCTGTCTCTCCACACAGCATGAGAAGTACACCAGCCAACTGCAGCTCAGCATAAAATCCCTGGAAGGCAAGTCGAGGGAAAAGCAGCATCTCCAGAGCTCAGAAAAGAGCAAAGACGCCGTTTCTAATGTCAGACTTCAGGAAAGGGCTGAGCGAAGGGGCCAGTCACTTACAGGTAAACGGCAACACAGCAGGAAGTCAGATGGATTAATTTTCTAACCAAAGTGAATTTGAATATCCTGTTCACACACACACAAGGAAAAGGGAGTCTTTGTACGCTTTCATGTGCTGCACTACTTTGGCCACAGATCTCCTGATAGATAACCAAGGCTTCTTTTATAAAGAGCTTCCCTGGTGTGAGATTAGGATGGCATGTGAACAGCGAGGCTCAAGTGACAATCCTGTGGTGTCAGTATAGAAATCGATCCTGACGTCTATTGGCAGGATGAGCATACGCGAGTAAGGGCTAAAAGGGTATGGAGTTGAGGACAAGCAGTCTTATCTCTGTGAGGCATGCCTGACTGCTGACGGAAGGTGTGGTGCTGCCAAAAGCACCACATAAGTGTAGGTTTTTGTGCCAAACTGGCTCTTCTGTTCACATTTTACCCATATTACTATCTGACGTGCTTCAGGTCTGTTCAGTAGAAGTGCTTTGTGGAAGAAAGTTTCTCATTCACACTCACCAAACTATTACAGCTGTTGTTGATTTAGCAGTTCGTTGCTTTCTGCCCCATAATTGGCCCTGTGAGTGCAGTGAAAAAAACTTCAACCAGTGCTTAAAATAGGACTTTTCCAGCTGCAGCCTCACGCTCCTCCACATGCCTTCAGTGTAAATCCTGTAGCTAGAGTAGTGACCCGACAAACCAGTCACTGCAAACTTTTTGAGCAGTTTTACAAAAGCTATGTTTACACAGTCAAAGCAGCCTCACGGTGTTGAGATAAGTGAACCAACCTTCGCCGTCTATCTCGGCATTCTGACACAACAAGATAAGGACACAGCCTGTCTGAGAAAATAAAGCTAGCAACTTCTAATCATTTATTAGTTGTTGAGGGTCGGGATCCTTTGCTTCCCCCCCCCCTCATTGTGATACCTGCCTTGCATATTTCTGTAGACTTTATGCAAACGCTTCTTCTTTGACCAGTGACATCCTTTTCTCTCTCTCTGTGTTCAACTGGTTTCCCCTGGTGGTGAGCTTCTGTTTAATTCCATAAGCTTTTCCTAACATTCTTGAGCACTGAAAGAGCTTTTCCACATTGTTTTCTTTGT
Organism: Callopanchax toddi; assembly: GCA_006937965.1. NCBI lineage: Eukaryota > Metazoa > Chordata > Actinopteri > Cyprinodontiformes > Nothobranchiidae > Callopanchax > Callopanchax toddi. Next base: position 629,384 of record SSNR01000065.1, on the reverse strand, counting down.
GTTCCTTTTCCCTCACAGTTGTACAGGATGTGGAGTGAATCCAACCCTCCAGCTGTCTGTAGGACAGGATACATCAAATGTACAGAGTGTGAGACCCAGTCAGGCCTACCCCCTCCATCATGGCCTGGGGCTGTGTAGTATCTGAAGAAGGATCATACAATTCTACTTCTATTCAATACATTTAGAACTATTAATGTTTTAATGTAATTCCCCATGTGGAAACTTCCATATACAAAACACCTAAAACAATTTACTGAAGGAAAAAAAATCTAATTATTGTTAGGAAATAATTTGATTTTACCCCCTCCCTTCATGCATTTCTTTGGTAGATTAATATTCATAAATCAGCATGGGGCTCACTCATGTTGCCCTTAGCTAAAAGCAGAGGGTTGGGTAAGTGGAAAGGAATTGTTAACATGAGCCTCTGCATCTTCTGCCACTCTGTTTATGTCTTATTGTGCGTGTCCAAGGCAACAGTGGTAAAGTGTTGCTGGTGCTTTGGGGTTGTGTAGCCAGAGCTTGTTTGTGGCCAAAGAGTGGCTCCAAGATTATCTGATTAGTCCCTTTTAATAGGCTTGCTGGCGTGTGTGTACTAGCATGCCAGGATACAAGTCTGATTAAACACAGGAGAGGAATAAGACTTCTCTCTCCTGGCTGGTGATGTCATAGGAGCAGAGAGTAGTTTGTGTTGGTGTCTAGTAGTCTCCGTTTACTCTGATTAGTCTGCATAGTATTGTTTTTCTGTTTGAGGATTAGGATTAACCGACTGGTCATCTTGTGCTAGTACAATACTTTTGGCTCCCACTGTCTTGAGAACATAGAGTAAATTCAAAGACTGACAGAAACTTTTCAGAGCATTTACAAAAACCTGGACACAGTGTACTTTTTCATGAATAAAACATATTGACTTATGCTCATTTTCCTCCCTCTGCCTGAGTATATTGTGTACCTGATGATGCTTGTCTGTTAGCTCCCACAGATTCTCCCATTTCCAAGCCTACTCCTCTCTATGGCCAACCATCCTGGTGGGGGGAGGACGAGGACCATGCCAACACAAAGCAGGACCGAAGTGGAAAAACGCCAGAACAGGACACTCTAGGTCAGAGAATACATCAAATATTTAAATACTGTACTTCTTTGTTGTTTATCCTTTTAAATCTTAATATATTTTGTAATGTAATAGTCTGAGGCATTCTCATGTCTGTGAATTAGATCCTAATTTGTAATGACAGGCTGCTATCTGCCGGTCACTGAGTGATAGATGGTTTTAAGCCCTGGGCAGGTCTCTGGCTGCCAGTTGTGAAGTGTTTGCCAGGCCACTGGGCAGTGCCTGTCTGCCTCGTGATGGATTATGACCCTCTAAGCTGCCGAAGGGGGGAGGAAGGGTCATTGTTCCCTTCGTGATGCCCAGACTGAAACAGATTATTACAGCTCAGCTCCCCTGCTGCGGACGCTGAGCTCCTAAAGTGATATTTGGCCGCATCTAACTGGCAACTAAAGACCAACTGGTTGATTTGTTTTCTCAGTTTAACAGCTGGATCCTTCATGTTATTAATGGTACACAATTTAACATTGACACAGTACATGTAGGTTTGACCTGGCTGTAATTGTGGCATTTTACATGGAACAATGATATTTACTGTTATGCTTTCACTTCAAGCAGAGCCTGCTAAAGATGTACCAAGAAATGAAGTGAACCACTCTCAGTCAGACATTCAGGCCAAGTCCGCCTTCTCCTACCGCCGAGAGCCCAGCTACTTTGAGATCCCAACAAAGGAGTCCCAGCAGCAGCCCGCCAAGAAACAAGAGTCACAGGTTCACGAGGTTCCAACAAAGGATACCTCAGATCCCAATCAGTGCATCCCCTCGACCCCTACTCCACCTGTAGTCCAAAGCCACACATCCTTCACTGTCGAATTTGATGAATGCACCCCAGGTAAAATGAAAATCAAAGACCACGTGACCAAATTTGCTTTTCGCCAGATGCGTAAGCAACCTGCTGCAGAGGCTGCTGCCGCTCCTACTGAGGTGATGTCAGCAGAAAGCAAAGTAGCTGATTGGCTGGTCCAAAGCAATGCAAGCATGCTGAGGAGGTCGCAGGGTGAAAACTTGTATAGCACAAACAGCCACTCGTCAAATCAGAAAATAACTGGTGAGTAAACAAAGTCTGTTAAAGTTTACAGACCTGACCTTGAGTTAAGACAGTGTGATAACGACCAGGGAACTTTGTGTTTCTGTCATCAGCAGGCTACTGTGAGAATGGCTCTCACAATGACTCGGGGCATCCTGCAGCCAACAGAATCCTCCAATCAGCAACTCAGGATGTTACGCAGGTTTCTCCAAAAACCTCCAGAACCTCCCCAGACTCTGAGGAGCTTCTATCTCACTCTCCTCCAGAGTCTCAGTCCCTTTCCAGTCATAGCAAGTCTGAGCTTAAACAAACATTTGTCATTGAGTTTTTTGATGATAACTCTAGAAAGAGGCGCTCCCAGTCCTTCACAAACACCACCCCACCACCTGCAGGCCATCGACTCCAGCAGGAGAAGGCAAGCAAAAGCTCAAGTCCTTCTGTAGAAAGACATGTCCCACCTACGTCCTCGACCCAGAGATACACTGTTCCTCTTAAAGACTCTTCTTCATCAGGGTTTCAGCGAACCGGCTCTCTACGAAGGGAAAAGACAGAAGACCGGATCAGCACTGGCTTTTCCTCCCGCTCTTCTTCATCTGTGTCTGCAAGACCCTTTAGCAGCGTCGGTCGGAAATCAAAACTCACACGAGAATTCACTGCTGAGCTTCTCAAACAGAAGCAGATCTCTTCTTCCAGCTGGGAGAAAAATGCTCCCAGTTCTCCTAAAGCAGCTCTAAGGAGGGCAGAGGTTCTTTTCCAGTCTGGTCAGACCTCTGCAAGCCCTCCTCCATCTGATCACCACCAGCAGCCTCAGACTTCCTCCCCAGTCAACCACCCTGTTCCTCTAAAGTCTCCCACCATGCCCACACAGAATATGGAGGCCAAAAGCCACAGAAATGAGGAAGAGGACAACCTGAGTGATGCAGGAACTTACACTATTGAAGGAGATGTTCCAGATAAAGAGCTGGAAGAAGAACGGAGCAAGATTGACCAGGCAAGACGCTCCGTTTAATTTATATTTACTGAACAGAAAAGTTCCTTACGATTTAAAATTCACTGCATGTTGCTCAAACGAAGTAGCCAGTAGTGTCCTGCATGGATGTTTCACCTTCTTCACTTGTCCATGATGCTTTGTTCCTGACAGGTGTTTGGTGTTGTTGAGAGCCCAGAGCGAATGAACCAAAGTGAAGCAGAAACATCGTCAACATTTATGCCTGTAATTGATCAGGGCAGGGAGGAGGTTAGACAGAGTAGCTGTGGGGAGGTGGAGCCAGCTCCAGAGCAGGGACATAGTCAGGTACAGGTAACCCCTTCTCATTAGGGTGGGGTCAATAAATGGAAAACCCCTTTAGCACAATAACACTATTAAAAATCAGCATGATTTGGGTTCTCGATCTTGACTCACATTTGTTTTACTTTTTTGTTTTTAATTCCCTGATTTGGCTCTTCTTTCCTCACAGGTGGGGATTCATTGTTTGGGTTTTTCTGACTAACCAAATGTTTAATTTGCCACATACAGACTGATCTTTCGTCTTTTATACTAACAGTGGAAAGTGTTGATTATCGAGTTTGCTTCCTCCTAAATGCTTTTTTAAGATGATGAATAAGTTGTGTGTTTTCTCACGCAGGTTCAGGCAGCAGCTGTGGTGGTACAGGGGGCTCCTAAGTGGATGTCTTGCTGGGCCAGCTTGGCAGACAGCTACACAGATTCCAGGCCTTCGTCTGGCCTCTTTAACATCCCTTCCCAGATGGAACTGTCAGGAGGGGGTAAGCCACCTGACGAGATATTGGTCTATTTGAAATGATAATGAGACACCCTGATGAATATGAATGATGCTCAGTAAGTGTGGTTAATATTAAAACTGTTCGTTTACAGCACGAGGTACAGTTGTTCCTAGAACCGCGCTCAGCCAACACCACGACAGTTCAGACGCTGATGGTTCGAGGGCTAGACGTGTCCTGCCACTGCTACCACAGGGGGAGAAGAGTGACATCCCAACTCCCAGTATTCATGTTCACTATAACCCCAATTCAACGTTTGACTTGGAGGACGGACGTTCAGCAGCCCACGAGTCTCAGGATGAGGTTCACAGGTTAACTGTGCAGGATGAAGTGGAGCCTGACAGCCTGAGTGATGCCAGTAAATCAGATGATGGGTCCATCATTGAGCACAGTAGAAGACAACTGTCTGACAGTGAAGACAAGCCTAGACTCGCTGTTAAGTCCACAGCTTTCTACATCGGGTCAGAGCAGGAGTCTAAAACACAATGTGGAGGCTTAAACCCGACCACTCCCAAAGCTGAGAGAAAAGAAGCAAACAGAACTTTCTCAACAGCCACTCTTACTAAGCAAAAAGTCATTCAGGACTCTGAGACAGTCAGGTCCACTGCATCAGAGCCCTTGCTGAGCCAAAGGACACAGAGTTCAGAGGGTAGAGATGCTGCAGCACCGTCATTAATCAGACAGGAGAGCTTCACCAAGGACAGGCCGAGCAACGCCAGGCTGCCAAACATCTCCAGTCTGCCTGTTGAAAGACACCCAGACCCTAGATTCATTCAGGGGGGCAGTCAGGACACTCACTCCTACCTCAAACAGACAGAGGATGTTCTGGCTGTTCTGACGGCCAAACTCCATGCAGGACAGACTGAAACCACCCCATCTCCAATATTGGACTCACTGTCTGGGGACTCGGATGTGGACACCTCAAGCACCATCAGTCAACACAGCAACAAGACCAAGACAAACACACTGATAAAGAAAACATCAGCTGATGTCCCTCAAAGAGACAAGTTTTCTACTAATATAGTTGGTCAGGACACAAACCGCCAGTCAGAAAAGGCTCATTCTTATGGCTCAAACAGCAGCAACAAGACTGAGCCTGTCAGAAGGACAGTTGGACTCAGACGTAGCGTGGGAAAGGCTGACTCTGCAGACTTCAGTGATGAGCCTCAGAGCTTACCTTACTCTGATCAGGAGAGCAGCAACAACCAAACACACAGAAAGTACACCGTTCCCCTTCAGAAGGAGGAAGGCAAGACGTCCAGAGTGTCCCAGGTCTTGAGTCGGACTAGCAGCTTGTCAACTCCAAGACCCACCAGGGCCTCCATGCTCCGCCGCGCTCGCCTGGGAGAGGCCTCGGACAACGAGGGGACGGAAACTGACAAGATGTCTCAAGACAACAACAACGTCCCACCAAAGCAGGCTCAGGAAACCAAGAAACTCTCCAGATTGGACATGCTGGCTATGCCTCGTAGGCGGACAGGCTCGTTCAATACGCCCAGTGACCCGGAGTCCTCTTCCACCCCACAGTGGACGAGCAAGAGCGCAGGATTTTCCAACCGTAGCACAGAACTGAGCAGCAGCTCCAATCAAAGGGTCTCCACTGCTCCAGCAGCAAAGCCTGCAGAAAGGCCTCAGAAAGCAGCGCTCAGCAAACCGCCGGTCACTCGTTCACGCTCGGGCAGCGCCAAGTATGCCAGCAGCACAGCAAGTGAGTAAAACAAATACAGAATACCTGTGGAACAGAATTACTCTGGAATTGTGGAAAAGAAATTAATTTATGTGTGAATTAGAAGCAGGACTAAGTATGTCAGGGAGGTGAGTTTGACAACTTTTTGGATCACAGTTTAACCTTTTAAAGGGCACTCACTGAAATCCTATAAAGTTTAAACCCTGTGTTCTTGGACCATTAAAAGACTGTTTGCTCTTATTTCACATTTTTCTTAGAATTTTTTACTTTTACATTTTTATTTGCATATTTGCATATTTTCTAAGTTTTTAACTTTTTCTTACATTTTTCTAAAAACATATTTTTCAAATTTTTAAAAAACGTTTTTCTTACATTTTAAATTCAATTTATCTAATGATTATCATTATTCATTTTTCCATTTTCTACATATTTTTTCCTATTTTTTCCCCTCTTCAACTTTAATTTGTTACTTTTAAAAACATTTTTGAATAACTTTAAGGGTTAGGCTGCGAATCCATATTTAATGTGCACACCATATTTGATCACTTGCACCATAAAGGGTTAAAACGATAGATGCCTTGTTTCTGGTCTTCTGCAGGTTTGATTTTTAACCCTAATGTTTGTGTAGCAGCAACTGGTTCAGGGATTTCACTAACAACTGGATCACTAACTTTAGACACTTTAATAAAACCTTTTGTCTCCCTCATCTGCACAGTGTATTCTTACAGTAAATATTGGGATTTAAAAAAAATAAATAACAAAAGTATATTCTTACTTTGAGGGTGTGTGGCCAAAACGTTTCGTTTCCTTTATTGGTTTGTATCCTGCACACATTGAACTGTGGAAGTTGAGCACTCATTTCTTTTTGTGAATTATTATAAATCTGACAAAAACAATAAATAAGTTGGAGATTTGAGCACTTCCACAGCACCTTTCCATTTCTTGCTCTGGGTAATGTTTTGGTGACTCCTGACTGAATCACCCGGTGGTGTTTTTCCTGGAGGTATTCTTTCATTACACCTTCTTTTCTCTCTTGTTTTTCCATCTTTTCTATCCTCACTTTCCAACCAACTCACACCGGCAAGGCTCTAGGAGGCGACAGAAAGGCTCTGACTATACCTCTACCTCAGATGAGGAGTACGACTCAAATTGGACCAATCTTAAACACAAACGCTCCCAACCTTCCTCAGCTTCTCACAGCCCACGCAGTCAGCCTCGACCCCAGCCCGTTGTTGCCCGGCATCCGAAACCACGCATCAGAGACTCTGATGAGGAGAACCGTGAGGGAGAGGCTTTCCACAACTGGACTGCACACAGTGCTGAGATTGCCCGGTAATTTTTATTTGTATTTATTTTATATTCATTCAAATGTTCTGATTTGTTCAGATGTAGGCAAGTAAGTCAGACAAAATCTAAATCAAGAAAAACACGAGTATTTATATGAAGGCAACTTGGAAATTAAATGTCTTATTTATTTTCAAACCCATGTTTTGCATATTTCACATATTTTTGTCAACTATAATAAATTTGAGCTTAGACACACACATCCTACTGCATCTGTTCTGCTGATATAAAATCAGCTCAACTTCCCAGAGTCAATTAAATTCTCCTTTTTTTTTTCTCTCAAAGCTTCACATTATTTCTCAGCTTGTTTCTAACTTTCTCCTGCTGATAGGTTGAGTCAAGACCTGGCCAAAGACTTGGCTATCTTAGCCAGAGAGATCCATGATGTGGCAGGTGACGGTGAGCCACAGACACCTGGAGGGGAGCACGGTACACAGACAGCTCATGAACAGGTACAGAAAACATGCTAGTAAAAGCTAAACTACAACTCTTTATACTGTTGTTCAGTTTGTGGCATTAATGTCATTCTAGACTGTAGTTGGATGCACATGTTCTCGGTTATTTCTTTAGTTGAACCCATCAAATATTATTTTGCATGTTGGAAAATCCAACTAATTCCTAAATTATTTTATAAAGTTCCACCCTTTTAAGTTTAGATTATAATTTTTATTAGTTTTCCTTCTAAACTTTGCACTTTGTTATGTGCAGTTGATGAATAGTCTGTAAAAATGCAACTTGAAGAATAAAGCTATGATTCAGATGGGAGAACAGTTTGTGTTTTTGTTGTTTTGAAGCATAAATGTTTTAGTCCTGTGCAGGTGTGTACCAGTTCAATTGATCATCGTCTAAATTGCTAAATCAGATCACCGTTTCTTAAACGGGCACACCAGATTTAGAGCTTATCTGCCTGTCCTTACCCTTAGCTTTACCTCTAAAGTCTAATCGTGTTCCTGCAGGTTCCACATATTCCAGAGTCTGAATTAAACAAAGTCCAGTCAGGTTCTGCACCAAGAAAAGAACCTGAACAGAACTCCAGGAATCTACCTAAAATCAGAGATGAGGTCTGATACGTTAAGCTGCTTTGCATGTTTTTTTTAAACTTTCTGCTGTGGTGGTTAACTATAAAAAAATGCATTTCCTGCAGGTTAAGGTGGAAGGTTTGATGCTGAATCCTGTGTACGAGGTCACAGCAGCTATCAGAGAAAACACAGAGCAACTCGCAGACAAGATTAAGTAAGATTTGAGAAAATAACAGATATATCTCTGGATTTGAACTTTAATATTGATCTTATCAAAAACCAGATTGTAGTGAGCATCTGATTTTATTTATTACAATAGTTTATTGAATCAGCTCGCAAACCGCCTGAGAGGAGAGAAAGTAGATAAAATGCACATGAACTCTTTCAGATTTATTCATATAATCAGTGCTTTAAGTGGAAAAACGTAAGTGCCGGTACTCTCCTTATTAGTTCGAGATTATATATATATATATATATATATATATATATATATATATATATATATATATATATATATATATATATATATATATATATATATATATATATATAAGTCATCAGTTTAGTCACTAATGCTTCCCAATGCGTCCTCCCCTCATACCTGTAGACTCCATCACTGGATTCAATTTGTCTAAAAGACAATTCAGGACAGGACACTTCTCTATCTGTCCTCTCTTCTACACCTGGCCCATAATAAATGTCACAGGAGGTCTAGTGAAGATCTTCAGCTCTAGTCTAGTTAACTAGACCGTCAGTTCTGCTCTGCAGACTTTGAGTCTGGCTTACCTCATCATCTCCACACCTCTACTGTCTTCAGCTCTGCAGCAGCATGAGACTGGAACATTTACTAAACACCCTGAGATTTAGACTCTGACATCTATTACAGCCTATAAATCTAAACTTCATCAGGTTATTATGTATAATAATTAGGGATGCTCCGATCACGTTTTTTGCTGCCGATCACCAATACCAATCACATTGATTGACTGTAAATTTCACATTGTAGTGATGATGAGGGCTAATGGCTACTTGATCTGTAGAAAATGAACCATAAATCTCCTTCATTTGGATAAAAACAGGTTTTACTGACTTTTTCTAAGATGAAAAAATACAAAAACTTGAAGGCACCATGTAGACATCCATCCATCCATTATATAGAAATGTATTATTTATAGATATATATTTACAATACCAATAGAAATCTATTATTTTTATATATATTTAAATAATTAAACATATGTTCTTGTGCACAAGATCCCCATTAATTATTTAGTGGTTGAAATAACATTTTGAGGAAAAATAGTTGTTTTTCTACTGCTTTTCAGACACAGAAAAGTCAGCATTGTTTTGACACTCTGGTCCATTTTATGTCCAGAAAGAACGAACTTATAACTGACAATGATCTGATCATTACTAAAGAGTCTACCTGCTGCTCTCTCAGCTCCTCCTCCCTCCACCTGTCTGATCCACTGCGTCATGGCGCGCTGCTCCTCTCCAGCTGCGTCATGACGCGCAGCTTTCCTCTCCATAAGCAAGCGAGCTCTCCGTCATTAATATTTAAATTATTGTCTTTTAAAACCATTTTGAAGAATTATCTCAGCCCGAGCTCTGAGCCAACTATGGAGCGGTCCGTTCAGGGGACGCGAGTCCCCGCTTTTCCTCTCTCATCCGGTGTTTCACCAAATTCTGTCACCCTCCTGGAGTCACTAAATACAGCTGACAGATGAGTTCTCTCATCCACCTGCGTTTCTCCTGCACCGCCACCGCGCTCGCCCTCCGCACCTCCCGCCATGCGCTGCTCTCCAACTACGGCCACCGGAAAAGCTCAAAATTATATTGATGTAATACCAGAAAAACTCCCGGTACGGACGGAACGCTGGAAATAAGTGCCAGTACGCTGGGGGTCAAAGTTAGAAGTCCCGGTACGGCGTACCGTTCCGTACCGCCCTACTTAAAGCACTGCATATAATGATTTGTATGTTTATATGTTCTTTTTATATTAAGTTTAAGTTGTAATCATCAGCTATTTATTTCGACTCTGAAAGGGAGATTTTTTAGTTTTAATGAGCTCTCTTTGCATCACACAGGCTGTTGTTCCAGGACAGGATGGATATCTGGGAAGACCTTGAGGCCAAGGTGAATTCTGACAGTGATGATGCTGCTGGTAAAACCTCTAACAAGGTGAGTGATTCTCTCTGTGTGTGTATTTTGAAGCTTGGTGTTGCCCGTTAGCTGGTTGTGTGTTGGAGCTTAATCAATTGTGTGTATTTTAGGAAATCGCCTCTATCTTGAAAGAGCTCCAAGGCATTAAAATACAACTTGAGGGTAAATCACTTGAACCTATTTCAGACACCTTAAATGTTGATCATTTAGATCTTAGTAGTTTTAAAATCAAAAATTAAAGAGTACAGATGTTATTTTGCATTGTTTTAAAGATGTTTTAACTTTATTTCAGTCATTAACGCAGTCATGGAACCCAGTGATGCTCTAGAAGCTCCACACACTTCAGCGCCTGCTGCCTCCTCTTCATCTGATGTTCGCTCGTCCAGGACTCCTCCGCCTCGAGACTGGAGGACAGTCCACTCTGTCTTCAAACGTGGCGGTGGTCCGAGGCCCAGTGAGAGCATCAGGAGAGCTGCTGTGACCCCAGACGACCTCAGAGAGGGATATTTAGTCTGAGATCTGACACATACAGAGCTAAAAAAAAACTACACAACCAGGTGCTGGATGACAAGTGAAAGCAGGCTGAGGGGAAGTGAAACATGATTTATAGAGCTGTATCCTCCTGTGCATTAAAACAAACACTACACTGTAGAGTCTACACACTCAGATAGTGGTGCTAAAACACTGTTGGGTATGTAGGAAACACATTTAAAGCACAATGAATGAGTGGCATGCACATCAGGTGATGATTTAAAGAAGTACCGTGACATTTCAGTAGATCTCACCTTTAACGAGCCACTAAATTATACTTGATTGTTTTCATTATTTGCCAATGATATGACCAGTATATTTAGATTTTTTAAGAGTTAGTTGTAACTTTGAGAAATATCCTGAGTATAATCATCTCAGGGAAATCAGATTTCAGAAAATGTGTTTAGTGTCAAATCAGAGTCTGAGGCTAAAGCGTTGACATCTTCAGATGTTTGTCCTCAGTAATTCCATCACATTTCCTATTTTATCCTTTCCATGTCTGTGTCTTTGTGGCAGTTTTTCAGACCAGATTTAAAGATAAACGTAAAAGCTATTTATTAATGGTCTGTTTGTAAAAGAGACAACAGGAATTTTGGGGAGACTTTGTAGCCTCTGGTGCCAAATCGGTGAATGTTCTACTACTACAATGTGTTTGTTCTGGTAGTGTTCCCCTCCACAGAAGAGGAACACTGTTTTTCTGTCCAGGCGGGAGTGTAAATCCTTCAGGAATGTGTAATCTGAATGGGAGGAGGAGCTCAATCTGCAGTTAACTAAACAAGTGGCTGTAAAACACAACTAAAATGGTTTTAAACATTCCTGGGTTTTTTTATATTGTGTCAAAAATAACTGGGGCATTGAGATGTTTTGTTCTCTATACTGAAGAGCACAGTTTGCTCAGAAGGTTGGCCAATCATGAAAAGTATTTATTTATTGATTTTTTTTTTCTACATTTAACTGTCTGTGGTTTATAATCGACACATCAAAAGCTACAAAATGAATGTGGTAGGAGTTAAGTCACAAGTTCACTTTAGTGGAGAGTTCACATGACAGGACAGTCATTCTTATGTTTATGTTAATAAATATTTAGTTAAACATGTAAATATCAGAAACTATAAGTCCTACAAATTACCTCTAGTCTTTTGCACTAATGTAGTACGATTTGATCCCTTCATCCTGGTAAATCTTTTCTCTCCCATGAAACTAAAAACATTAACCAGTGAGTTTTTGTTTGACTCTTCCTGACAGATTGGACATGTGATTGTAACGGGAAAGAACCCAAAGTGCCGTGTATTTGTGTGGGATGATGATTCATTCAGCTGAGTAAAGCATTTGTTTACAAACCGAAGCAAAAAACTGAATGTTGGTCTGTTTTTCCAAACATGTTGCTGCTACTAAATGGAAAATATTTTAAGGGTTATAATCAGAGAAAGTGAATTTTGTGTCAAATTTCTCCTTTCTTCAGTTTCTGTTTCCCCTCTTTCCACCCTAGATGACTGGGTTGTGATTTACTGATAGTTTATTTTATAATTTATGGTTTCTTGTGTAAATTATTAGATGGTTTTCTCAAATAAATTTGATCAGTAAAACTTGTCTTTTTGTCTCTTTTTATCATTTGTTGCACTGCCTTTCTAAAGTTTACATTTCCTGAGCAGACATTTGTCCCTAAAGCTGAAATGAAAGTAAAAACAGGAACTGCTCTGAGGTATAATAAACAGCAGCTATCAGTTCAGCTTCAACTGAAAGCAGAAGAGGAAGAAACGGGTCAGAAATACAAGTTGGATCTTTTATCTAAGTTTATTTCAACATAAACCTGATGAGGTGAAATGACATAACTTGCATGTGTTTTGCTTCTGATCTTCAAAAAGTGAGGTGTGCTCGAAAAGGGAAGGATGACCTCGATGTACAGAAGCCTTCATGACAATTACGTCTCAAACAAAGGGGTAAGACAGCATCAGATATATTTAAATCTGCGTTTTAAGGGTGTTTTTGTTGTTATGAAAGTATTTTCTCTAACACATTTGTTAGAGGAGGACCAGCTGTCTGACCCTAGCTGTGGTTTTGGGATGTCTGACTGTCCTGGGAGTTATTCTTGCCATCGCTGTGCTGGAGAGACCTCCAGGTCCTAAAGATCATAAAACTCTTCCACAGGAAACTGAAGGGGCCAACTCCACTGACCAGTGCAGGTAATATGAACATTTGTACTTTTTATTCTTTTAAAGTGTTAAATTATTATATGTGTGCCTGCTTTATCTCTTAGTATGACCCTCGTGGAGAGCATTCCTCTACATCTTAAGTATAAGGACAATGCAACATTTGGGATCCCGCTGGATCAAGTCTGGAAAGATCTTCTCTCCATTGCAACAAACCAAGTGGAAGTGGCCTCTTTTTATTGGACATTAACAGGAGAAGACATCAGTGTTAATTCCTCCTCTGATCTTCCAGTGAGTTCAGCTCAAAATCATCCAAACTTTAAATCATTGTCAAATGTGCTTTTATACAAAGATACATTTGATCCTCTGCAGGGAAGAGGCATCCTAAAGCTTTTTGAGGAGCTGCCCTCCAGGAATGTATCCGTCCGAGTTGTGACCAGCGTTCCCACAGTCAAAACAAACTCCACTGATTTAAAGATCTTAAAGCAAAAAGGTCAGGACCTTCCTGTTCAGATACCAGTGTGTTTTGATTTGCCTATAAACTGGTTTGCTGCTGGTTGTCTGTAGGAGTTCAAGTGAGGAAAGTGGACTTTGGTCGCCTGACTGAAGGCGTCCTCCACAGCAAGTTCTGGATCGTTGACAGAAAGCATGTGTTTGTTGGAAGTGCCAACATGGACTGGAGGGCTTTGACACAAGTAAAACTTTTTTTACAGTTATAAAAAACTTCCCTAATTTAAATGACGGATGGGAAAGAATCAATGTTTTCTTTTGACTGCAGGTGAAGGAACTGGGAGTTGTGGTCTACAACTGCTCCAGCTTAGCATCAGACCTTCATAAGATCTTCCAGTCCTACTGGGAGATGGGACAATCCAACAGCTCCCTGCCACAGCCCTGGCCTGCAGAGTATGACACTGACATCAACAAACACCACCCCCTGCTGGTGAAAGAGGAGAACTCCACCAGCAGACTTTATATTGCTGTGAGTTTCCAGGTTTCACTTCCTTTTTAAGAGGTATTTTTTACTTTCATGAGTAAAGGGTTGGTTTTACAGGGAAGAAGTGGTCCTGAAGTGAGTATTTTAATTTTAGTTACTGTATGAATAAAATGTTTAGTTTTGTCATTTCATCCCAGGGCTCTCCTCCATCCTTCTGTCCTAAATCAAGGACCCAGGACCTGGAGGCCATTCTCTCCTCCATCTCAGAGGCTCAGAAATTTGTTGATGTTGCAGTTATGGAGTATTTTCCCACCACATGCTTTGAAAATCCTCACAGGTAAGCCTTTTAACATAGTTGTTTTCCCTTAATTTTAACCAGTTTTGCTTGCTGTTCTAATTCTGGTATCCTTACAGATACTGGCCGTTCATAGATGATGCAATCAGGACGGCTGCATTTGAAAGGAAGGTTAAGATTAGGATGCTGATCAGCTGCGGGCGGGACTCTAATCCAGCCATGATGCCCTTCCTTCAGTCTCTAGCCTCAATGGACTCCCATCACTATCATATCAACATCCAAATAGTAAGACAACACCTGGGAAACGATGCATCTGCTTTTGTTTTGAAACTTTATCACAACTCATCTTATTTTTTCCTCAGAAACTGTACATAGTCCCAGTGGGGAATCAGTCTGATATTCCTTTTTCTAGAGTCAACCATAATAAATACATGGTGACTGATAAAACTGCATACATTGGTGAGTTTTTAAACATTTTATTTTGAAAGAAACACGTGTGTTATATAATGTTAATCATTGACGAGATAATGCTGTTTTGTAACCCAGGTACCTCCAACTGGGTGGGGGACTACTTTCTGACCACAGCTGGAGTGAGTCTGGTGGTTTCCCAGCCCAATGCATGGAAAACCAACTCCCTGCAGAGCCAGCTGAAGGAAGTATTTGATAGAGACTGGCACTCACAGTTCGCTGTCCACCTGGATGATCTTGATCACAATCCAGATTGTGCACTATCAAGATGACTAAATGATTTATAAAAGCGGTATAATTTATTTTATCATCACTGTTACATTTGCATCATATTTATGATGTATGTTTTTCTTTGTTAGAATCATCATTGCAATTTTTTGTAAATATGTTTTAAAATAGGCTTTATGATCGGGTTCATTAGTTTCTGGTCCATTGCTGATGGCAATGGTTTTCAAGAAAAAATTATTTCCCACATTTATGCTTGAATTTTGTAAAAAATGCTCCTGAGTCCCTAGTCTGTCACTTTCTTTAACAGCCTTTAGGCTGAGAACTAATTTCTGCAGCCATTGTGTTAAAAATGATCAACTCAGACAGTAATAAGAGGATCTGATTCTACTGCTTCCATTAAATAAGACATATGTGTGAGGAAAACATATTATTTCAGTTCATCACACCTGTGAAATGTCAGTGCTGTAGTGGTGGCATTGTGGCTAAAACTACAGCTGCAGTTATGGGAAGAAAATCTTTGTAGAAGTATTTGTGAACAACCACAGACCTGGTGTTTCATTCTAGCATGATCTTAAATATAAGTTGTTGGGAAACACATTCTGTAATTATAATTTGAATTTTGAAATAAGCATTGTGCATTTTTTTCTAATGCTGCTTTCTCTAAATAAAACCCCTAACTCTCAAAACATTTATTTTGCAATCATTTCCATGACCCTGTGATGGACTGGCGACCTGTGTCCCCCGCCTCGTGACTGCTGGAGATAGTCACCAGCTCCCTGCAACCCTCAGTGGAGGATAAAGTGGTTCAGAAAATGAATGGATGATGGATCATTTCCATGAACCAAATGCATGACTGGAACAACATTGTTTGATTTTATAAATTAATTTTTTATAATGATTGCATAAATATTGCAGAGTTCCCCTGGAAAATAGTGACTAATTTAAATGTGTAACTAACTACACTACATTCTGTCAGAATCAGTGATTAAACATAGCAGTTGGGAACAACACATGATGCATATGACAGTGAAATCAATAGAAAACACCAAAAGCTGTTTTTTTTGCAAAAGAAAACATGCTGTTGTTATCAGATTGGCATTTAGGCATGGCCAACTCTATTGGAAAACATTCGAACAGTAAATGTGCAGAACAAAATTTAGAAATGTGTTGAGCATTTAAACAACATTTAAAGAGATTAAAGAGAAGAAGTGTCACCAAACATGAGTAATAAGCTGTAAAAGTCATCATGAGATTAGAGTTGATTGAAAATGCTGGACTGTGTGGTTGTAATTTACCTCCACGGGACAAGGGGGCGCTGTAGTGGTCGTTAGGAACCTTAGTGAAGGTGCAGGGCGGAGCTCTCCAGCTTGTCGTACGTGTGCTTCGTTGCCGCTAGCTAACAGTACGAGTTAAAACGATGGTGTTGCTCGAAAATGATTCGGTAAGAACATGAAATAGACGCTTTAGAAGTTTGACTTTTATTTAACCGAATTCTACTGAATGTAAACCCTGTCCGCTTTAACTGTTTAAAGCCGAAACCTTAGAGAAACGTGTCATTAGCCAGCCTGCTAACAATTTTTGGATTGGAGCTGATTAGAGTTTACAGTTCAGCTGGCAACTGTTTAACTAGTCAGACAAATGTAATTTCTGATATCGTGGAAATCTTCTACATCAAAGATGAACGTGCTTCCTTTTTAAATCAAAATTCAACAACTGATATGTTCTGTGTTTAAATAAATCTCGAGTTCTGTTCATTTTAATATAACAAATGATCTTGAGTGTTGATTCGAGCTTTCCCCTCCTGGATAGGTGAATTTTTGTTGAAGTTTTAAATATTTGAACAATGTAGGAGTTGTTTTGGGTGTCGCTGCTGGATTAACAGACACCATCATGTTTAAAGGAGTATTGTGTAAATGCCTGGGCGGACGTATAATTAAACATTACGAGTTTGAACTTTTAAATTTAACATATGTATTGTCAGATCCAATTTTCCAAACGTGTTAAAACATGTTGAATTAAAAGTAACATTTATCCTCACATATGTATGTTTTTTTTTTTATATATTTGTAGGTATATGTGGCGTTTTAAGGCTACAGATTGTTTAAATGTGAATATATTCTTGTAAAACCTGACCTTTAACCTGTTTTCCCTGCTGTCCAGTTTCTCACAGAGCTCACTCGGCTCTTCCAGAAGTGCAGGACGTCAGGCAGCGTTGTCATCACACTAAAGAAGTGTAAGTAGAGGTTTGTGACTTAAAATAGTTTCTCTTTGACCTCCAGTCAGCTGTAATGGGATTGTATTTATTTTCCAGATGATGGTAGAACAAAACCAGTCCCCAGAAAGGGCCATTCAGAGTCATTTGAGCCTGCTGATAACAAGTGTCTCCTCAGAGCGTCAGATGGGAAGAAGAAAATTAGCACAGTGGTAAAATTATTAGTGGTTTAATATTTGCCGTTAATATTTTTGTGCAATACGTTAACACCAAATTTGAACTCCTTTTGATTTTAGGTCAGCACCAAAGAAGTAATCAAGTTTCAAATGGTATGTGCTTTTTAAAGCTTTTCGTGTAGCTGATGTTTAGGGTCTTACGTTCAAAAACGACAGAATTCTTTGTTTCTTATCAAGTCTTTTAATCGATTAGCTATTTGTAACTTTAGTCTCTGCTTTCCAGGCATATTCCAACCTCCTTAGAGCTCACATCGATGGCCTAAAGAAAAAAGACAAGAAAAGCAAGAGCAAGAAAACCAAAGCCACACAATGAGCAATAGACTCTTTAGAATAACTGTGGAAGCTGTCCCGTACAATCTAAGGGAATATGTGAGGGCATCTCCTGATCTGCAGCCCCACTCCGCTCTCTTCTCGTTCATCTGAGGCCTCAGAATCATCCACCTGGTTGACCGTGTCGATATTCTGCCATTGTGATGTTTAATCTCTGGCTTCTCCGTGCCATCAGGTGATTAGGAACTGTAAACCGAAGATTTATTTTTGTTGTTGTCCAGTACGAATCATGCCAACCTTATCGAACCTCCAGTATGTTCAGAACAGCTGTGCTGCTTCTGGGGTCAAATCTAAGAAGCCCAGTGATTACATTCTGATTATTTATGTTATGTCAGGTTGGCTTATTTCATTTTAGCATGTTTTTTTTCTTTTATTGAATATTGTTGATAACAACAGATCAGATTGTACTGGCCCCCCGTTTTTGTCAAAAATGACTTTAATAGTATTCAAGATAGTTCAGTTTTTGTTTACGTTTCCTGGACAGCAAGTAATAATTTCCCCCTCGTTGTATTTACAAACCCAGACTAAACTGTTAAATATCTCAAACACCAAACAGAAGTATAGGTTAACTTTATGTGGTTAATTCATTTTTTTTCTCTAATATGACATGAAATTAGCACAAAAAGGTTTGAGATACAAACACTGTTGTAATTCTAAAAAAAAAAAAAGATCACTTGTTTTTCCTGTTGACACTTTGTTTAACCACAGCAAGTGTTTGATTTGTACCTTCATGCTCCTGAGTCCTCATCATTTTTAGAGGACCGCGGCAGAATTTGTCAGAAATAAAGTGCTTTGTTTAAAATCAGTGAATGATTTTAGTCCATTCTGATAAAACAACAAATAATGAGTGAACAAAAGCAGAGTAGAAAAAAAAGATGCTAGAATGTACACATCTGTAGGGTAAAACAGTCTGTTTGGGTTTAGAGCTGAGATCTCATAGTGCTGTGTTCCTCTTGTCCAGTCGGTCCTTTGGAGACGCCACAAGGTTTCTCTGTCGAGCGCTCTCCTCCTGATATCCCTGCCTCATCAGACTGGTTACGTACTGGAACATGGCCTGAATCATCCAAAACAAACAAACCAAGTGTTTAAATCTGAATAAATACTTCTAATTTCATATTAATGGCAAAAAACCTTTAGGCTTTTATGTGAGTAGCAGACATATTGGACTATTTTCATTTGGTGCACATTAATAAAGGGTTTTGTTATTGAGAAAATCATTTGTCACTAGAGGGCAGTAGACTCCATTAGGATAAAGAACACTATTGTGGTCTCATACATTTTCACACTGGAACAGAGTTATAATGGATGCTTCTTTTGAGTACTAGTAACTCAGATCACCGTGGTGCTATGAGGTCATGCTCTTTGTGTGGTTCAGTGAGTTGTAAATAGACCAGTAATTTTGACATCTTGCTTTAAGGACAACTCTGATACAACAGTGAGCGTGATATGACTAACAGTGATGGGTGCAGCTCTCATTAATCATTAAGGTAATCTTTTAAAAAGATAATCCCACGGGGAAATTGTCTTTCAGTCAGGATTTTCCTGTTTTGCATGAAATAATTCATAAATCAGGTGTCAAGTTTATGAAGAGAAATCTTGTCAGAACAAACAATATGAGAACATCTATAGTTTTATTTTTTTTCAATATTCTTACTTAAAATATTTAAAAATGACAGATACTCGGTTGTATCAAGATATTTTTAATATGAAATTTGAGATGGTTAATTAGAAATTTTAGGTTTTCATTGATTTAATGATTCAAAGCTTAGATTTATAGAACCCATCAGATTAAACCTCTCTAATTTTAATTTAGTCATTACTTTTACGCTTAAGGTATTTATTAAATGCTAAAGTTTGAGAATATTAATTTGAAATGGTAATTTGAGATAATGTTCACATTTTGAAATACTAGCTTCTAAACTTGAGACTGTGATTAGTTCAGCTATTTAAAGAATATTTTTACTGTGCTTTTTCATTTGAAATATATTTTTATTAGGGAGGGATATCGGTATCGGTTTACCGATAATATCGACCAATATTGCCATTAAAATTCAATATCTGTAAATATCGGTATTGGTTTTTGTAAAGATGACACAAATGATCTTTACATACCATGCACATATTATACATCAAACTGTTCGACTACTTCTCTCCCAAAATGTCAAAATATAACAAATCTGATGTATAGTTTTTGAGATTTTTTTATTTATTTGGCACACCTTGCATTAAATACTGTCTTTTTTTTTAATGAGGGCTATATCAGTATCGGAAATTAAGAGTTAGACAATATCGGATATCGGTAAAAAAGCCAATATCGAGCATCCCTAAGAAAACCATAGTAAAAACAATGGAATCACATTTTTTTTAGTATAGTATATTATAATTTTCAATCACTTTATTGTCATTGAACCAGCATCCTGATACAATGAAATTTCTGTTTCAGTACAACCCTTACCAAACAGGGTCAGATCGACTGGTCATGTGCAAATTCCAGCGCTGCCGTTAAATCCTGAATTTAGTCTGTCAGTGAGGTGACTCTTTACCTTCCATGCTTCCTCCAGCTCAGTGGTCCATCTCTCCTTGAGGATCGGCTGCACAGCACAGATGAACTCTGCTCCCACGTACTGGAAAATAATATATACGTTAGACACACGTCACTTCTTTATCTGTGTTATTTGATATAAATCATCTGAAACTTGTAAATTTATAAAACATCAGCATCACACAAACATCTGTCTCAGTCCTGTTCGTCATCAGGGTCTTACGTTGTAGTACTTAGGTGGGGCGTTATAATGGAAATGGCTCTTCCCCAGTTCAACAGCCAGAGCTTCCAGTCTCTCTGGCTGATCCAATCTGGCCACACTTTTCTCAATAAATGACATCACGCTGAGAGATGGAGGAAGAAAAAAGATCTGGGTCAGTTACTCAGCCTGATTGATCCACTAATAAACAGAAAGCTATTAGCAGAGACATAGAAAATGTTTTTGTGTTGATAAGATCAACAACCTCATAAATCTTAAAGCCGAAATGGAAAAAAAAGAAAAGTGTCTGAAACTAATTGAACAATTACTCCCTCCAGGATCGATTTTGTTTATTGTTTTGTGGTGGGTGTGTCTGAGGAGTTGGATCAGCATCTTATTTTCTATGTTTCACTTTGACCGTGCACATCTGTGCAGATGTTGATGATGTAAAATCATCAGCTAAACTCTGCACCTTCAGGTTCTCAGGTCATAATTAGCTGCCTTGTCCTCATAAATAGAGCATTTATAGAAGCTTGATGCTCACAGGATCCCTCAGCTGCTTGATGGATTCTGCTAATTATTTCTGCAGCGGATCACTTGACATGTTTTTAATCTGCTGCTTTTTATTGGTTTTGTCTTGTGTATATGCATCGTGGTTTAATCTCCTAAAGAAAAACAAATCAAGAACAAGATTTGTGATGTTTTTGTTGTTGCAAACAGTGAATGTCAAGATGTCAGTAAGCTCTTGTTCTGCACATCTAGCTGTCTACGCTGCGTTTTCATTAACTGATGCTGATGTATTGTCATGTAACTGACCGCAGGCCGTGTGCTCTGAGTTCTCGGTTCGTCCTTAATCTCTCCAGGTCCTCCACGTCTCGGAACAGGAAGAAGACATCCTTGCATTCGGGATGGGTCTCAAACAACCTGTTACCAAGACAACAGCAGCAGAGGCAGCCATCCGTGAACCTCTGAGAGCCACTTTAGTAAGCCGCCTGTCGCGGTCGTTCCCCTCACCAAAACAAACCTCCTAACCACGATGATGTAACCCCAGGAGCTCCAGGATCACACTAATCGTGTTCACAAAGGCATCATTTTAACAACGTCAACATTTTGATCATCCTCTCTTAAATCGAGATCAGATCTTTATGTTTTCCTGATGTTAGTTTAATTATTCTTCCACAACCAGCAGCTGCTGCAATCAGAAACAGGATATAAGAGCAGTGAGTTCATCTGGAGCTGTGTGCACCATCATGAACCTCTGGTGGATGAAGCTGCTGCTGTCAGAGTTCTCCTAATTTAACCTTGTGAATTCACTGTTGAGATCATGGCTGTCATCTTCTCCTGGTCCTTTTCCAAACAGTTCACCAATGTGGTGAAAATTGCCCACTTTTCTTTCTCATCTTTACACTTTGAATCTGACTCGAGCCAACCCCCAGCCCAGTTTAACCTTGTTTTCTTATTTTTAGCGGTTACTGATGGTTTCATTTGGCCTTTCTGTGTGTAAATCTCATTTCCTGACTCCTGACTTCTGTTTACTTACAATCACCAACAGCTACATTTATTTCTCATTTCTTTTGTTTTGCTAACTTATTTTCTGAACATATTGCCTTTACTTTTTTGTTTTAGTTGTCTACTTTTGTCTTTGTTCATAATATTAAACAAAGCTCAGTGATAACAAACATCTCATCCTACATGCAGAGTTTTTTTTACTTGTTCAGCAAACATCTTTTGAGATAATCTTTTCTATCAATCAGTCTGTAAAAAAACCTGCCTTTAAACATTTAAAAGCTTAATGCCAGGTTTGATTCCCGGCTGCGTCCTCTCTGCCTGTTCTCTCCATGTATGTAGGAGTTTCCTCTGGGTACTCCAGCTTCCTCCAAAGGACCAAAAACATGCATGTTAGGTTAAGTGTTGACTCTAAATTGTCCCTAGGTGTGAGTGAGTGTGTGGTTGCATGTCCTGTGATGGACAGGTGACCTGTCCCGGGTGTCTCCTGCCCCATGATGCTAGAGACAGACGCCAGCTCCCCAGGAAGTGGTTCAGAAAATGGATGGATGGATATCTTAAATATAAAAAAAACTTAAAATAAAAAACAAAACACAAACGTAATGGAAAAGGTTGCAAATTGAGTGTGACACCGAGTTAGGTGTTAGTATATTATCAATCATCAAATAGCAATGTATTTTCCATTTATTGTTTTTTTGCTGCGTCCTGCTGCTAGAGACAAAAGACCAGCGCTCTTGAATCTGAAAACGTCCCCATGAATAAATGCATCAAATTTCCACAACATGTGGCCCTTTGATAAATAGAAAGAAGGATAAGTAGAGGTTTTAGCAGAGAGCGAGGTGCAGGCTGGCTACTGAAAAACACCAAAACGGGCAGCTCTGTGTCTTTTTGGCACGCAGAAACTTTGATGGAAATACAATATGTTGACATGGTCACCAGCACCCTCTGACTAAAGGCAGTGTAAAGAAATAGAGATGATTAAAAATGTTTAAATATTTTGTGCAGAAGATTGTTGTGTTTACCAGTTTTATCCCTGACTTTCTTATTGCATCATCACTATTTTTTCATTGTCAATATTTAGAATACAATGCACATTGTTTAACTGTAGCTTGATACAGACAAGCCTTTTGAAGTCGCATGTGAATAAATCATACAAACTTAATTTAAAATGCAATACTTTTTGTGCACCCCCACCCACATCTCAATCATGGACTCCTTCCACTTCCTAGGAACCACCATCACCAACGACCATCAGCTCCCTCATCAAGAAGGCGCCGCAGAGGATGTTCTTCCTGCAGCAGCTGAAGAAACTAAAGGTGCCGACCATGATGATGGTTCAGATCTCCATCATTGAGTCCATCCTCACCTCCTCCATCACTGTGTGGTACGCTGGGGCCACCGCCAGAGAAAAGCACAGAGTTGTGCGTTCTGCAGAGAAGGTGATCGGCTGCAGCCTTCCATCATGCTATGACCTGTACGTCTCCAGGTCTCTGAGGTCTGCAGGTCATATCATAGCCGACCCCTCCCATCCAGGTCATGGTCTGTTTGAATCACTCCCTTCAGGCAGGAGGTTGGGGTCCATTGAACCTTGAGCCTCTCGCCACAAAAACAGCTTTTTCCTCTCTGCTGTTGGACTATTGAACACCAACTAACTACACAGCTCTGCACTAGTCACCTCATGTTTCCTATTATTTTTATTATTATTACTTGATTTTTAAAATCTCATTGTGTCACTTGAACCTTATTATGTATGTACGTATGCACCATTCCACTGAAGCAAATTCCAGGTGTGAAAACTCACTACTTTGCAATAAAAACAATTCTGATTCTGATAATGTTGTTATTTTGGCTCATTTATTATACAGTGGAGCTAATGTTACAAAATGTATACATTTTTTTAACCAACTTTATTCATGACAGAGAAAGGGGTAAGTGACCAGCTACGAATATAAATGATGCTTAAAAATAATAGAACTCTTTTGCCAACATTTTAACAATTATATATTTGCAACATTTAATTCCTCCTAATAAAAAAAAAATGACATTAAAAAAACAACACATTTTCAACATGTTTTAGGAACATATTTTGAATATTTAGACCTAACATTGAGCAGTTTTAGGGTTAATATTAAACTCATGTCCAAATTAGATTAATCTTTAAAAATACAAAGATAAACCTAAATGAATAGAATCAAGTTTGAAAGCAAGTTTTACCTAAATGTTAGAATCAGAACTAAATATATAAAGTTCAATCTAAATATTTAAAATAAAACCTAAATATCAAAACTTACTTAATTATTTAGAATCAAGTTTAAATATTTAAAGTTAAATCTACATATTTTGAATCAAAGTTTAATATATGTATATTGTATTCTAAATATATACTGTGTGTGTGTGTGTATATATATATATATATATATATATATATATATATATATATATATATATATATATATATATATATATATATATATATATATACACACTGTACGAGAGCGCCCCCTACTGATACAGGTTTGCTTGATGCGCGTGCATGTTGAGAGAATGCCGACAATGCAGAAATTTAAATTTTATTGGCTAAAAAAGGTCGGTAGCCAGAAATAATGCAAAGGGGTCTCTAGGAGGAAGGAGGGTCTTCATCAGAATGACAGGGTGTTGTGGGACTCTACCATAGATCATAGTTTAGACCTGAAATATCATTTAGAACATTTAGAAAACTTTGATACAGAGAAAAATAATCCAGAGAGCCGCTTTAACTATTTGATTTGGTTCAATTCTAGAAATTGATGTTTAACTTAATATATTTAGATTTAACTTTATATATTTAGATTTAATTCTAAATACTATTATATATTTTATTAGTAGCTAAATCACTTTACAATCTGCCCCCCCCATCCAACTGCTTTCACTCTCCACTAGAAAAGCTCTCGTTTTTTTCCACAATTGTTTGCTCCTCTTGTGAACACGAGTGCACACGCACTCAAAACCTATGCAGACAATGTTGCACCCTAAATAGCTGAAGTGGATTTCTAATTGGGCCTGCTTGGCGGTTGCATCCAATCCAATTATGTATTATTCACAACCCTTTTGAGCAGCTTTTCCAAATATAATTAAGACACTTGTTATCCAGGTAAAAATGCAACAAATGTTAAACTGATAGACTCTGTTTGCTTGCTTATTGTTCAGTCAGGAGGAGATCCTATCATCTCTGAGCATTCTAAAGGTCAATCAGTGGTCAGGGTCACCAAGGGGACGCGTGGCTCTTATTGCCCTGCAAACAGTTCATCTTTTTGCACCAGAGATTCACAGTTTATCACTTTTATCGTCCTTTTTCTTTATTCGCTCAGTTTTCCCCCCAAACTGATGTTTTCCAGGATGTTGGTTATCATCATAATGGACAGAAATGAGTTTTCCTGATGGCTAATTCCTCTAATTCCATACAGCAGACCAGGAGCTCTGTATGATGTAATGATGTTCAGATGTAATAAGAAGTGATAAGAGAGGGAGGAGGAGGAGGAGGAGGAGAGGGGTTCTGCTCCCAGAAGCTGTGGGTCAGATGAATGAGGATGTAGAGTGATAGTTTAGTTTGGCACCAAAGACCTTTTGGAGACCTTCTAAGCAGGTCAGAAGGTCAGAGTGTCCACTGCCTTTCACTTCATGCAGCTGAATAAAAGGTCTAAATTCACCCTAATCTTTATATTTCAGTGATCACATCCTAACCTTTAACTTTCCTATTTTTTTGCAACTAATCTACAAATATGTAAAACAGTGATTTGATTCGAACATCTTACCTGACAAACATTATAATCCCAACTTTGGCGATGTCGTCCCGGATAACTTTCCACGAATCCTTGATCATCTGGATGTGCTCCTCGCTGAGGTGCGCAGCATCCTCTCCGTCCTTCTGTGCAAACTCAGATTTTGCTGCCAGACCTGATATCGCGCAGCCCATTCTTCGTCTGAAACCAAAGATCTGACTCCGTTCGGACCCAGGAGCAGACAGATGAGGAGGATTCAACACTTTGGAGGCTGAGAGGATCCGATGCTGCTGCTGGAGCATCTGGTCTGTGCGCGTCCTGAACTCTCCCACTCCGCGGGAAATCACTGGCAAGTCAGAAATCACACGGGAGTGGAGGGGCTGCTTAGGAGTTCAAAATAAAATTAAAAACAGACGTAGCTGATGAGCGAATATTTCAGGGTCACCGGGGCGCAATCAGGCTTTTATTCTGAAGAGCACTCCTGCTTGCTTCCTGTCTCAGTCCGCTGACTCGAAGCAGCTTTTCAAATTAAAATGTGTTTACTTTGGAGTGAAAACGGTGCGCCCCGCTCATTTGAGACGCAAAACCTGCGATCTACATATAATAATCATCAAACACTACTACAGCTTTTAGTCCGTGTTTTTATCCTGATAGATGCAGACTGGACGAGGCTTAACTCAGAAATATTTAGGGTTTCAAATAAAAACACTTTCACGCGGAATTGTCTATTTAAATCCCAATAAAGCTTAAAAGCTTTTTTAAAAAGTGCACACATTTGGGAACTTTCTGCTGCTTTAATAACAAAAAAGAGTGGAAAATGAATTTATGTTTATGTATTTGTCAGACGCTTTTATACAAATGAGGATGTAACAAACCATTACCATTCAGGCTGCTTAAAGGGAAGAACCGCAACCAACACATTCAAACATGTCACATCAGTAAGCAGCCGTGGGCTCATTTATGCAGCTGCCATGCTCTTCAAAAAGGAAAATAAGTGACGACAACAAAGCAGGAGACTATTATGAGTTTGCCTTTTTAGAAATAGTTTGTAAGATTAAATGAAAACTTCATGTTTAGAAGCTCTTCAGGAAGATCTCAAACCAGATCACAATTTAAGGAAAGTTTTCATTCTTTTTTTTAATGTAAATATTTTGATAAATGCAATAAATTTGGGACAAAGGTCCTAAAAGAACTTTGATAGAGCAAATAGCAACTTTGTTTAGACAAAAAAATCTGTTGTAAAAATCTGTTTCAGTTGTGTAAACATACTGGAAACTTGGAAATTATATTTTTTATTGAAAATATGAGAATCTGTACATATGAAACAATTCATATTCTGCAACTAAAATGTAAAAATGAGTCACTGTTATCCCAGTATAAACACTGAAAACCTAACCAAATGTGGATTCTTATAAATAATTTATGAAAATGTACAACTTATTGATAAAATAAAGCTCCAGTGACGTGTAAAGTGTTCAACAAGCAACTCAAAAAGATTTTCTTTCGTTTTTGTGCATCAAAAGCCAGTAAACGCTGACAGGCAATCATCTTTGGCGTATGATCAGACTTTAAAACTTTCTCAGACAAACCTTTAACTTCTGAAACTTTCTGCTGATAGCAGAAAAAACATGAATGAAAGGTTAAAGAAGCTCAGGACATGACTCAACAAACAACTCATGTGTAGACATATAGTGTAAATGTGCATTACATTTTTTAAACTGCATGCTTTGCTGTAAATCTTACCAAAAACATTCCTTTTTGTTACACCAGTGCCGATATCATTACCCACAATCCTCTGTACAGAAACCATCATGCACACAGTAAGTAGCTTTTTTTTTAAAGGAGAAAACCACAGAATAAAAGACGACAGGTTCAGCTAGCTGACAGATGTTATCTCCTGATATTAAAACATGTTCATCAGCTTGTTAAACTCTGAAACTTTTCCCGTAAACTTTTCACACGGTAACTTTCTGAGGACTTGTCTGAACTCAGGGACTTTGAGGTGCTGAGACCCTCCTGCAGAGGACTATCCTCACTTTGAACTCTGCAAAGTGAAACACAAGTCCGCATGGGTTCCTGAAGGTTCTGCACTTCATGGAAGGGCAGAGACCCAAATACATGGTCCAAGGAGCTCCACCTGCACAGCCGGGAGCGTGTCTGCTGCTGAGGCCCGTCCTCTACCAGAAGACACTTGTCTTTGTGTGGCGTCTCTGAATGCGTTCTGTAGCAGTCTGTCTGAGCTCGGCGGAGGTCTGAGGAGCTGCTGTACTTCTGAGTGCAGCCATTACACCTGGTCCTGCTGTGGCTGTTTGGGACTGCACACACACAGGTGAGTTTTAGAGGGTGAGTGGTATTCGTGTATTTGGAGCGCAGCTCCTGAACGTCAGGCCAGTGGAAGGTCTCAGACAAGGGGCTTTGTGGGGAGGACGCGGTGCACTGGGAGCTGGATGCAGAGCTGGGGGTCTGGACTGGACTTGAAGAACGCACTTCAGGAATGACTTCCTGTTCACAAGCATTCAACGGCAATCTCAGGCTGAGTTTATCTACATATGAACGGTCAAAAAACAACAACATACAGTTAATTCGCAAGACAAAAATGTTGCTGCAAAACAAATACGACCCTTTTTACCTGTTTCACTTGTCTTTTCTTCGTGGACATCAGGGATGTTCCTGAAGCCTTCCTGATTGGCTGTTTGTCGGCTCCTCTGCCAAACTAATGGCCTGTTGTTTTTAATGCGCTGGCTGTACTGACGAGCCAACTGGAACACCTTGTTTTTCATCTTTCCAATGTCCTGTAGGATCTGGTCTTCATCTATGCTGGTTCTGAAGCTAATGAGCTTAGGTAAATGAGCTGGACTGAAGTTAGTGTTCTCCTGAAACACGCTGGTCCTGCATGGTTTACAGTCCAGACCAGATCCCCCCTCCACTGGTGGGGAATGTGTGCTAGGTGATACTGAGGATATATCTGAGACATTGCTCGTTTCAGATTCTTCTAAAATCACAGATGGCTGCGTTTTGATTTTAAAATCCGAAGTGTCTGAGCTGATATCCTGATTAAATTCGGACGTTGAGTCATTAAGTTTCTCTTCTGGACTCTGCTGGACTTCCCGGTTCTCCTCCTCAGTTTCCATGACTTCCCAAACATTCAACATTTCAGAAGATGGCCTAAACTCCTCTCCAGCTGTTACACTATGAGATGTAGCCACTGAGCTCTGGGGTTGAGGTTTTTGACTCTTTTCTAATCCAGGAAGGTCAAACACAGACCAGGAAGTGGGCCTGTTTCGAGAAAGGCCTTTCCTGTGGACTGGGCCGACCTTCTCCTGAGGAATATTGTTAATCTGTCGACTGAGCTGCCTCACCAGACCAGCTGGGATGTAGGACAGACTTTCCCTGCGCTTGATGCTGAAGTCGGCGTCTTGGTGCTCTGCATGCTCGTAGTATTGTTTGATTTTGTGGATGAGGAGGCGATCTTTTTTGGAGAGAGTGGACCTGCGTTCCCCATCACTCAGATCGTACAAAGAACCTGGCAGGTGATCGTCTGAGTTTACTTGCAGTTCTGAAGTCCGTTTCTCTAAATCTATACATGCTGACGGGTTTTGGAAGACCTCATTATCTACAAGTGGTGAAGGACAAGAGAGGGAAACAAGGTCTTCAGAAAGTAGACTGCTCCGTTTGGACTGGCTGCTGATGAAGTGCTCGGCTATCACACCCGCCTGGTCCAACACAGATGAAGGTAGGATGCTTTGAATACCTGAAAGTACCTCCTCTTCCTCCTCTGAGAGCTCACCATTTGTTAATATACTCGTCTCCTCTACTTGGAGACCAGAGGAATCGCTCCCTCCTTCTTCTACAGTTTCTCTGGAGGTTTCCAGAGATTCTAGATTCTCTGTTTCTTGTTGGGAGTGGGCCATCAGGGACTCTGAGCGTTGGGAGTAATCCGCCTCCAGCTGTTTGATCTCCTCTACTTGTGGGTCTAGACAGCACAGCTCCTGCATGCCGACCTGAAACACAACAAGAGTGTTTGCAAAGTGGAGTATAATGAGAAAAGACACATTTTAATAACAAGTACTCTTCATCCTCCATTAGTTTAATGGTCCTTTTAAACTCATCTTGGTAGTTTAATCTGAAGTATCCAAGCTTTATCTCATTAGGCCCTCTGGATTTGTATTACAGTGGCTTTTTTCCTCCAGTGGGAGGTGATGCCATCTGTAGACTGCTGCTGGTGGCTCCTACTGGACCATCAACGTTATCCTTAGCGAGTTCAGCTGTGCTTTTACCGGCGTTCATCTTGCTGATGTCACCCCGGCCTGCCATTAATCTAAATTTGTGTCGAGGTGTTGTCTGCTCGTCTGGAGCGCCTGCAAATTGCAAAAAGTGCAGCTTGGAGCTGTTTGGTGCAGATAAGGTTAGGAAGAATAAATACCTACTCCGCTCAGACGCAGACTGCAGCTCGCCTTTCTCTGAGGGGGTAGTGCTGACTAGAGGACAACAATGTGTGCATGGTGCTTTAATTTTCAGGACAGCAAATATACAGCGAGCAGGCACGACTCAAATAGGTTTCAGACAAATGCGTTTGTGGCAAAGGGCTTCTATTTGGTAGGGACCTGATTTTTAAATCTAACGTGAAACGGCTGGCTCTCATTCAGGATGATAATAGGGGAAAACGTGAAAGAGTTTCCTTTAAATTATACCGCAGCTTTTGAGATACAGGGGTATTCTTTAATAAAGTGAAAATGTGTCACACGTGGCCTCAGAGATGCATGTGGAAATGAGACTGAAAGGATGCGTGTATAAACATTATATCAGGCTTTTATAAGCACCTGTGTGCAGAGAGCTTCTTTCACAGACACGTCCTCGTCGTTTTCCTCCCGCCTGCAAGTTTCCGACTCCTCTGTTGGTGCAGGTTTAACCTCAGTGGTATCGCTGATCTGATCATCCTAAAAGGGCAAAAAACAGCATCAAATAAATGTTTGTCTTAATCATCCATTAGCGATATAAGAGCTGTTTTTCTCTTTTTAAACAAAAATATCTGATCAAGCTTTCCTTGAAAAATCAACAATAAAATTCATTAATATTCAGAAACAATACAGCTACAACAATCAAATCTAACAAAGAGTTTTAATTATGAAAATTCAGAGGGGAAATATTCTGTAATGTGATTATCAAAGAGAAAAAAGGCTCATGCTATTCTAATGCTGTTTAATCAGACGGCTACGTTAACCTTTGAAGTCAAACAGCGTTTTACTGAGCATATTAAGTCATTGGCTCTCATGCAAATGCAGGCATGGTCTCCCTCAGTAACACGTCAATCATGTTGAAAACACAAATAATAACAGACAAAAACTCAACTCAGGTGGGACAAGTACAATCACAAACAAGTAGCAGAAGCAAGATGGGATAATAAGAGCTAGCAAGTACATGCATCAGTTCCACTCACGTTTATTCTAATGAATTCATGCACCCCAGTAGTATTAATCCACACTAAATACTTCAGTTTGGTTGTATAAAGGTTGGTTTTGGTTATGAGGAAGGAAACAGAGAGAGGATGAAAATCAGAGCCAGGATGAGAGGAAACATTACATATTAGTTCTGGTAAACAAGTGGAACGGAGCAGGAAATGGGAAACCCACAGGTGTCAGAAACCCTCACCGTTGTGAAGTGAGCAGAAAGCAAAGCCCTGGCTCTATAGTGCCAGCAGGAGATGGCTGCCAGCACAGAGCTGGCAAAGTCGGCTACCTGGTCGCCTCCCATCAGTACATCTTCCTGTTTCTCCTGTTCCAACACTCCCTCCTCACTGGGTGATGAATTCTGTTTAGGGTCACCCTCAGCTGGATTTAGCTGCTCCAGAGAGTCACCTCTGGGTCTTAGATCCTCCACGCTCAGCCTCTCGCCCTCGGGCTCGCCTAGACTGGAGGCGAGTGTACTGATACTAGAGGCTGGCTGGAGGGAGCACCTGTCTCCCAGCAGTGCACCTTCACTGTCTGCATGCTGTAGCGTGAAGTCATAAACATGTGTTTTGTTATTGCAAAGGCTTGTGTTAGAGCCATGATGTGACTGCAAGGCTGTAAAGTAGCTCTTGGTGAGATAGGATTTACTGCAAAGCTAGAAAACGTCTAAATATGCTCTGTGAGGCTTAAGATTGATATTTTTTTACTGTAGTTTTTAAAATTTAAATATTAAGATTAAAGTGCCGATTCAAATTTAGTAAACCATATCTCACCACAGCCCAGTAACATGAATACAAGAGCTTATTGAGGCTTAAAAAACGATTTATATGGATTTCATTAACTTACCTTCAAAACAGCTGCACGTTGAGCAAAATGAGGGGAGGAGAGACAAAACAAATGTCAATAACACTGAAAGAAAGCATGCCCTGGTCAAATATCATGTCACACAATAGCCTGAATACCACGTGAGTTTTGTTCAATTAGAGTCAGGACGGGGTTCCTGGCTAGGACTCAAGAGAGGCCATGTGATTAGGTAAATACTGATAAGGAGCGTCTCTCCTCAGAGACTCAAACTGATGCTATTAGCCAAGAAGTGATGAACCACTCCCTTAACCAGATCAGAAAGTTTGACATGAACATGGCTCCTTCATTACATTACCTGGAAAAAAGGAGAACAAAATACGGGCGTTTTCCTTTTTAATGACCAATCAATAAAACAGGATGTTGCACAGATCTGAGGGAAGGGATGAATTTGGCTCCTAAAAGGAGCTTGTGTATGACAAAGCCTTCGCCCAAAGTGGCATATAATTAACTTCATTATGGGTGAGGTGGAGAGGGAGTGAGCATTGTGTCCATTGATCTGTTTTCCAAGTGTCTTTGAAGGAGAACAAAGCAGAAGTTCAATGGAGACATGCAAAGCTCTTATCCAACAGCAAAATAACATTGGTGGCTTGGAAGTGATGCAGAACTGGACGGGAGCCAGGATGTGGATCAAACTAAAGCACCGTTACTGAATCTGCTGCTCCATTTGTCAAAATCCTATTCAGGAATTTTTTTTAAAATTCACAACGTACCAACCTTCTGTGCTCTTTATAATTTGTTTTCCTGGTTCTAAAAGAAAGAAAACAAAGTAAATCTTAGATATTTTAGAAATTATAGAGTAATTTTGCTGTATGAAGCGCTGCCAGATGAATACAGGAAGTTTACCGGATCTCCTCCTCTCATTTCGTCCTCCGAGATGGAAGCTGTCAGTGTGGCAGCACTCTGCTTTCATCATCCTCTCAGGACTATACTGGTACTTCCCCGCATCTGAGCGACAAAAAGACACGTCGTTACTCTCAGAGCTGCAATTATGAAAACTATTTTCTCCACGCGGATGGACTGGCAGATTAAACAGCATTCCATATCCTACACAGAACATGAACAGCCATTTGCTTTTATTGGCAGCATCTGTGGTTGCTGTGGCAACGGTTAAACGGTCCTGGCATAGCTAGAGATGCTCCATTAGTAACACTTACAGCTTGAATTGTCCACAGTGGCGTCCTTTGCCTTCAAAGAAAGAAACATGTTTTAATTAAGGATTTTTCCCCCCCAGCAGGGCCAAGTAGAGACAGACGCCCTGTAAAGGATGATGTTTACCTTCTGTGGTAAGATGGTATTGTGATTCTCAAGGATGAGCCTCTTAATGTGATGGGCCCAGAGTCGCTTCTCTTCTATAGACTTTGCCTAAAAAAAGAAGCAAATAAAAAGCATAATAACATGCAATAAAGACACATTTATAGCTGAATAACTCTGGTGTGTCCAGTGGGGTCTAAAAGTCTAAGATCAGACGCTCACATTTTACTGCTATAAACCTTTAGGGTTTATTTCCATTTCAAGTCAAGTTTCTGAGTGAAGCTTACTTTATATCTTTTAATATAGTAATATAATGTTCTGACCTTTTAACACTCACAGTTGGGTTTGTCCGATGGTGATTCAGAGTGATGCAGTGTATCGAGTACTTATCTGTGATTTTATGCTGAGAAAACTCTGTTTTGCTCAGAATAACATCAACAAATGAATACTATGTATTATCTAAAAATGTTGCAGTCTTAAAATTCTTTATTTTCCATGCTACAGCTTCAAAAACCCTTAAACTTTATAACCTGTTCTTGGTTTAAATAAATGCACAACAGATTCTTAATCTCAGTCTGTTGGACATCACTGTAAACACAGGACGACAGTAGAAATATAACCATATGATTAAATTAATTTGAAATGGCACTGTGCTGCAACCTGCAGGACATAAAAGCCGTGGCTGAGTTTACCTGGACTGTATGAGGTTGTTTGGGTCGTTTGAAGTGGATAACACTGAAGAGGAGAGGATCCTTGGCGTTGCCGAGCAGCATTAATGTGGAGCACTATAACGAGAAAGTGTTATGATACATCACTGTGATGTTTTTCTGTTTTCTTTAGTTGGAGTCATCACACTGAATAATGTCAAAAATCCTACCGATATGTGGATCTTGTAGACGTAGCTTTCCCCTCTTTTCTTGGTGATGAGGAGCATCTTTTCGAAGAGGAAGAGTGTGCGGGTGTGCTTCGCCCTCAGCACAGGAAAGGTGCCCTCCAGAACCAGCTCTCCATAAGTGGTCAGGTCAGAACCCTTCCAGTTGATCAGAAGAGACTGGATCTCCTGGATAAAAACACACACACTCAGCCTTGTTATTTACTCGGCATGAAAGATTATAATTATAATCCTTGTGTCTGCTGTTACTTGTAATGCACCACCTGCACAAAGGAAACCAGGAAAGGTACCAGCCAATTAATCTACTAAGCAAATTAATATAACAAAATGTCTACTTCTAGTTTTAAAACTTAAAAATTGTGATTTTATTTTAGCAAAGCTTCAATAAAAGCTAATATGTAAAATCAAAAATAATCTTTAGTCCAACAGAGAAGAAGGAGGTATCAAACATGATGTGCAAAATAAAAATCAAAAGCACGCATCTAATATTAAAATCCTACATATGAGCACAGGAATATTGCATCACTACAAATGTCCTAAATTTGTCTCATCAAATGTTTTTGTTTGTTCTGTCTGACCTGCACTCTGACGGCGTGCTCGTGTTTCCTCTTCATATCATTGATGTACCAGGCCACTCCTGTCATGGTGTCTATGGCCTCCTGAACCACATCAGAGCCCTCCTCGTCTGGGTTGAAGTGCTTTGCAATTTCCTGCAGATAAACATGAAGGACAGATATAACCTCTGGCAAGGTCACCACAATCTTTTAATTCATATAAAATACTGTTTAAATAACTGATTTAGTCAAATTAACTGAAAAAACTACAAGCATCTAATTTAAAATGACATTAGTTTGTCAACATTTAGGAGGATTAAAGACTCCTTGTTGCAAATTTATATAGACATAAATATATCAAGACAGTCTAAATAATAAGGTGTTATTTTAAAGCTTTTCACCTGAAGGAGAAGGTGATATTTCAGGATCCTCTGAACTGGTTTTAGCAGGTAGGAACCCAAAGGAAGAGAGCGTTTCAGGGCCGCCTGCCGATCCCTGAAGAACTTTGCCAAAGTTTTACTCCTCATGCAGTCGGTTAGCGTTGCCACAGAGCTGCAGATGGACACCGCGTTTATCAACGCATTCAAGCATATTAACAAGCATGCTGATAAAATTTAAATATAATATCTTGTGGCTACTTACTTTGGGTAGTTGTTGCAGTACTGGGTGTAGATTTCAAAGAACTCACTCTGAGGGAAATCAGGCCTTATTAGTGTGAATTTTCTTCATAAATTGTTATCCATTAATTATGGTGGTTTTACTCACTTTATTTACAAAACACTGAGCGATAGCCACTGGGTCGTTCTCACACATGTCCAAACACTGCAGCAGCTCACTGAAAGTTAATTAAAAAAAGCCAAATCTTAGGGATGGAGAGCAGTAACAGTACCAGGTCTGACCAACAGTACAAAAATATGGTTGTAAGAGTTGGTTAACACGAATAAATCAAAACTAATCTGGTGGCTTTAGTTTAAACGAGAAGTGTTTGTGCATTGTTTGTAAAATCACCAGTAGAGGGCACCACAGGCTTTTAAACAAAAGGCTTTACCCATGAAATAATTTGAAAATTTCAACTTTCTCTTCAACAAACTAAACACATAAACTGGTGTTGAGACTCATTTCAGGCTCCATATTATATATTTATATATATATATATATATATATATATATATATATATATATATATTTATATATATTTATATTTATATATATATTTTTATATATATATATAAAATGAAAGGAGGAAATTCTAGAATAAAATCTGGGTTTTAGAGTGCTGCTCTAAAAAGAACAGAGGACTCTTGAGGTGGCAAATTGATTAAATTAAAGCAAACGAACAACATGTACTCTTTATGGTACTGTACATAGTACTGTACATACAAAAATCTGCTTTCCCTTGGGTGGCCTCTTTGTACAAACGCCACAATCATAAGCAAATACAGAACCTTTATTTACCTTCTGATAAGAGTGATTCCTAACAGAAATTAATAAAAGACTATTTTAAAAAGAAAAGATAACTTATGGAAAATTACAGTATAAGAGCATTTTATTCTAAAACATGTCAACAAATGTCTGTCAATATTGTGAAACTTGGTAAGTCATTAAAGATGATCTCTGCTGGAGCCTAGGGGCTGTCAGATAGGCCTGACGTTACAAGAGTGGCTCCTCGCTATGAGAAGAGACAAGAATGTTAAAGTCTGTTTAGGCAAGCAGCACATTTAGCAACAAGCTAAGCGGTGACATAAGAGGATGAAGCGCAGAGATAGCATCACCAACATTTTCTAAAGTTTTCAGATTTTTGCAACACTTCCTTTTCTGTGGTGAGACTTATTCACTGCTATCTCCCTGCATCGAGTTAGAGTCACTCAACAAAAACCCAAGTCAGGTAAAAGCAGACGTTTTGTTTTATAACAGCAGCATCTTATAACACTGAAGTGGGGAGGAATATTGCTCACAGTGTATTAAATATTGTACCATTTCAGCTGGTTTGAAAATTTCAGAAAGATCAATATTCTTGTGTGTATTTGGATTATTTATTTACCTGTTGAACTCATAGATGTCCTCTATGTTTCCAAACAGGGCACACACTTGCTCCGGCCGTATGGGAAGGTTTCCCGTATCGATGATGTGTGCCAAATAGTCCTGAAAATAATAAAGAGATTCAAAGCTCAGGGCTCAAACATTACACAAGCACTTCCAGATTCCTACCAGCAGAGGGCACATGCAACTACAGAAACAAGTTTTGGACTAAAATCCTCTTTAATGTTTCTTCTTTCACATGACAGCTGGTTCCAGCTGATGCAGCTTTTGACCCATGAAACAAAATCTAAATTAGATTAAAAAGACAGGTGTTTTAGTGGAAGGTTTGGTTTTCTCATGGGAAAATTCCAGATCGTTCATTTACTTTTTAAAGGTCCTTTTAAGGATTGTTCCATAAATCAGAGAACAGGGGGACTTTGAAGAGGCTCAGCAGGCTAGACTTCAGATCCTTATATGAACATCCTGGACCCGAGGAGTTTATCAGAAGTGAATATAAATACCTAAAAATGCCAAACATGCAAACATCTGGATGATCTCCTGCTGTTTTGGTCAATTAAACACTCATGTGGCAAGCAAACAAACACTAAATAACTAAAGAGATGGGTTGGAGAGGGATAAACAGACCCACAAGCTGCAGCTAAATAAATAGCACACCAGTAAACACCTTGCACACACACAACCTCCTAAATAATGAGTTGCAGACACACACAGATGCTTGGCAGGTTTTGAATTACTGAATGAAACCTGTAAGTCTCCAAAACGGAGAAAAAACCCTTGTGTTACACTAAACACATGTGACCTGTAGCGTACTATGAGATTTAATGTGGCGTCTCGTATCGTCTAGTGCTGCAAGCTGTTCTTTATTATAGCACAGCCAGGGCTGCTTCGAGGCTGTAAGACTGATCTGGGTGTTATAAATCATTTTTAAGAGTTAAAAATCACACAGAGAGAAAATAAAAAGGTTTTCCCAACAAAAAAAGTGATTAAAAAAAATCATTCTCAACATATGTTGTCAGGGCGTGTTCAGGAGAAATGTTGGAGGTGTTTTCAGTCATGTGAAATCATCTCGAGTCCAACAGCTGTTTGGACAGAAAGCTCAAAATGAGAGAGATGAACAAGATCTAATGACACACACTGATAGGCTACCAGCTGCTCTGAAGTGTTCAGAACCAAGAGGAAGCTTTGACTTGGCTTCCTAAAAGAAAAAAACAATACCAAATTAAAGGAAGTGTTTCACATGTCAGTGTCAGATCTGAGGCTGGGTGTGAAATTAGCTGGATGGAATCAAAATAACCGAAGCCAGACTGGAATCATAAAAGGACAGAGGCTACTTTTGTACTCAGCTGTGTTCCCATACTTCAGCGTATGGAAATCCCAACTGCACCCCTTTCATCTGTGTTATTTCTTCAGTTGGTGGAAATACGGGTGTGTTTATGTTGGCTGGGAGAACCTGAGGGTTCAGGCGAGGCTGGGCCCGAGTGACCGAGGCCAGACCAGGTTGGGCTGCTGCTCCTGTCAACCAAAACAGTCCTGTGAGTGTCTGTCAGGAGCAAGTCGTTACTCAAACTGAATCCAGGGCAGCCTCCCACAACAAATGCTAGACGCCAGAGGAGTCTGAGACAAGGTAAGGAGGAGGGGTGCTAGCTGCTTTACTGCCACTCAGTCTCAGAAATACCTCACATGTTAAAGCTATTACTCTCCTCAGACTCACTACGGAGTACTCCTGCTTTACTTACAAGACAGTAGGAAGATGGATGGTAAAGGAGGTTCAAGTCTGGAAGCTATCACCAGACTACAAAGAGAGAAAGTGATGATAAGTGGCCTTTTCTGAGGTAAAAACAAAAAGAAAAATCGTAATCATACCTGGTTTATTTTTAAACATCCTGAAGGCTTTTCCCATTACAAACAAAGATCACAGAGATTTGTGTGATACAGAGTCCCATTAGACTCCACTGAGTCCTTAAGCCCAGGCTACAGGCTGTAAACTTTCACTGTGCTGTAAACAGACGGTGTTTACACAACAAACATATGTAGATCATAAACTCCTCAACAGCTTCCATCTTTATGAACTAGAAATCTGTAAACAACAGCAACCAAGCAGCTGCCAGATGTCTGGCAAACATTTTTGTCAACTGGGCAATCGGTTTGGAAAGCATGAAAATCATAACGAACCCTTCAAGGAAAAAAAAATCTACTGAATGTTCCAAAAGACTGATTTTATTCACAAACGGCTGTATGGAACAGAGGAGACATTATTCGCCTTCAAGAGACTGTGAAAATTTATTTAGTTTGGGCTTTTCAGGTTCAGAATTTAAATTTCTGACGAGCATTGCAGACATTATGTCATAGCTGCATGTAGGGCTGGGCGATATGGCCAAAATTTCATATCCTGATATAGCTAATTTTATATCCCGATAACGATAACATAAGAAACATAGAACACCCCTTGTGAATTTCCACCTCCACTGTGGCCCGACATGCATCATATAAATCAGGTAACATGACTTTTAGTAAAGTGTTTTCAACTGGGTATTTCATATCTCGGTTCGAGTGTAACTCACAAAACTCACGTTTCTCCACCGTGTAGACTGGACTCATATCTTTGCAGATGTGCTTGGTAACAGTAGTAGTAATCTCCTTCCATCTGCGGGAGCTAGGAGCTACGTGTTGTGTGACGAGCGTGTTGCAGCGTCGGCCTCTGGAGTTTATCGTGAGCACTTAACGCCAACACTCAACATGGCTTTTGCTCGTTGGCCGTCTCGGTTTTCTTTGCTGTGGTTTTTGCGCAGGTGATCAAATAAATTTGTGGTGTTGGAGTCCGTTGTTGGGTCTGTGGGCTGGCAACCTTTACAAACAGCTGTTGTCTGGTCCACGTCAGTCTTTTTATATTTAAACCACATCCATGAGACAGAAGTTTTCCCTCTTTTAGGAACAAGCTCCTTGGTTTGGGTTAGCTGGTTATCCCGTTGACCCTGGTCTAAAACACGTCTGCCTCCATGCGTGTTTATGTTTTGCTGCACGGCGCATGCATTGGCATGCTGTAAATGCATTATGACGTAAATTACTGCCGCAAAACTTCTAACCATGACGTAAAAGACAGAGCTTTTTATTTGACGATAGGCATTTTCTATCGTCCAGAATGAAATATTTCGTCATATCGCACAGCCATAGCTGCATGTTAACCCAAGTCAAAAAAGTTCTCTAAATACACAAATATTGATCCACTATGATAGAAAACTGTGGTCTGGTGTGGAAAAAGTACAAGGACAGGACACGATGACCCCTACATCCACTCACCTCCACGATGCTGCTCAGGTCGTTGACGTACATGCGCTCCGTCTCAATGATCTCCATGACAACGCGGTCCACATAGGTCAGCTTTGGGTTGGGTGCCATGGTATCCGCGACAACAGGTGAGGTGATGATATGAGGTGATGTACCACTCACCGTCCTGCAGGCGGTAGCGTTGTTGTTGTTCCACTGGTTGATGATCACATCTGCCTCCAGCTGTTCTCGCCAGCGACCATTAGAACCCGTCAGGGTGGGACTCTGATTCCCAACCAGCCTTTTGTTGCTCTCTGCAGGACTCAGTTCCAGATCTATGTCCTCCTCGCTCGGTATGGGAGGTGTGGTGGAGGACGGAAGGGCCACTGTACTTCCAAAAAGGCTTTGGCTATCGCGAGATGAACCAGAGGACAGGGTGGACACCAGGCTCACTGGACGCTCTCCCTCTCCATCCGATGGCTCCTTGTAAACATGGCTGTAACAATCTGGGCCCAAATCTACGTCATCCTGAACATGGTTGCAGGTGGAGAGGGGTGAGGACAACTGAGGAGATTCTGGGAACAAAAAAAACAACAACTTGTGTCAGAATTTGCAATAAACTGCAGAGACAATAAAGAAAAAAAAAAGCCTGTAGCAGATTATCGGTTTAAGGGTGCAATGTGCAGGACTAGGTCACATTTAGCAGCAAATATTTAGATTGGATCTAAACTAAAAAATCCTGCTTCTTTTATTTTCATTTTTTCCAGTTCTACATGGAATAACATTACAAAGTTATAATTAAGAACATATGACAACAACAATAATAAAATTAATAAAATACCCTCAGGTAAATCATCTGCATTTAACCCATCCTCTAGTGTTTTCCTGGAGGAGCCACCAAATTTATTTTTAGGTCTGAATTTAATAGAAATAAAATCCATATTTAGTTTCACACATACTTCTGGCCAGAAAGAGAATTTCCCTTAACTCAAATTTACAAATGTCCTCCTTTATGATCAACTTGAAATTATGATTCTAAAAGAAAAAAACTGTTATTAGTTAGAACTTATAGTGCCTTTTTTCAATCCTTGTGTTTTTATTTTAATCAGACAGTTTTCTGAGAGAGTATAGGAATTATTTTTGATGAAACACTTCACTTATGACATGGCATCTTAAAGGGACCAGGTGAAATAAATATGATTCCATCTACATTGAACAAGCTACCATCCAGGACTCAAAACTTTTTAGGAGCTCTGGGTTTCAACTTTCAGACCAAGACATCAAGCAGCGTTTTACAGTAAAAGAGCTGCCACAAATCATTACTGACATGGCCTAATTGCAACACTGTACAGTCTATGGAAAACCCAACTATTTCCTCTTCCTCTCCCATCTACTGAAGGCTGAACCTTGAATAAACAGAGCAAATGAAAACTGATGAGAATTTTTTTAAAAGGCAGGAAGACCAGAAGCTTTGTTTGTGTGTCTTTATGGAACTATGTCTGAATTTAAGAGAAATTAAATCCGTATTTGGTTTCACACACGCTTCCTGGCCAGATGGGGAATTTTCCTTAGAAGCATTTCCTAAATATATGAACTCATAGCAGTGTGAGAAGGGAGCATTGAGCTGCCATCGTGCACTGAGCACCGCTTCCATAAAGCCCAAAGAGGACAAAACATTTCTGCCAAGCTAAAGAAATGGAGCTTTGTCATTTCACGTGACTTCAGACAAATAAATGGAAATCTATGAGGTATAATCCATCATTAAACTAATCATTGAAATGCCTCAAGTAGGTGATATTGCCAAGTAGAACTGGGGAGTATAATTTGGTGTTGATAACTTGCAGATGTAGCTTACCGTCTTACTCTATTGAGTGCAGACAAGCTTTCAACCTAACGTAATTATCATTAAAGTCCCTGTGACTCCATATTTAAATCACTTTATATTAAACAGGTGTAATCTTTGATGCCTCTAGATTAGCGTTGCACCATTATAACTCAAAATACGCTGTAATTATTTCCTAACGAGCAACTCAGAGATCAGAAGAATGCGCCGCCTTCCGGTTCTGCTGGGTTTCTCCTTATTTGGCAGCCTGGCACTTCTGCTGCAGCAGGGGGCAGTACCGTCGCGTGAAAGAGAAACGAAACTGAAACTAAACACTACACGGTCTATGGGCAATGGCGGCGGCACTGCCTCGCTCCAGTTGTCGTGAACGTGCATGTGGGAGGTGAATTTACCATATAAGCAAGTCCGGATCACTATGACCTCATAGCGGGGTGGAGTGAAAAAAACTGTTTGAAACCTGGGTCTGAAATCTGGAAGAGCTTCTCACTGGCTGGACTAGGAGACAGATGGACGCCGTTTTTTGCTCTTTCTGGCAGGTTTAAGGTGAGAACTCAATGTTGCAACATGATAGATAAGTCAGAAAACATGGAAACCGATGTCATGGGACCTTTAAAGCATCTTTCCACAACTGTCAAACAAACTTTATGTTGTTGAGACAATAAAACCACACAATATTTCACATTTAGACGTTTGCCAACTTCTCCCATACATATTTCATGATATATTTATATGGTTTCACTGTAATGACTTAAATTACTTTTTTTTTTTTTTTTTTGGTATAAAGGGTTGAAAGATGTAAAAACCAAACAAGTGTGATGTGCAGCTGGATGAGCAGATCAACATGAGAACACAAACTTCCTTTCAGTTCACACACATACACCTCTTGGCATCCTTCAACTTTTCCATGAGTCAGTCCTGAGCTCATGCAGTTTGAGTTCTTGCTCCATCGTCCACACTAAAGCACAGTTCCCATGCAGAACCTCTCTGGGAGAAACAGATGAGCTGGCAAGCACAAGCTGACCACCAAAGAAAGCCGTTTACGCTCTGTGACAAATCATAGGGTTCATGGTGTAAAGGGAGTGTAGTGGGGAGTTATTACACTCACTACACCAATACGAATTAAAACAATGCATCTGCTTCCTTTGCTGTGTCCGTCTGTACTTTTGGTTTTGAGCTTTGTCGTGTTTGGCATGTGAATCTTGCTTCCTCTTTCCATCGCTTCCTCCCACCCAATATCCCTCTATAATAAAGCTGCTGCTGCGGACTGCAAACACTGCCAAGTTAAAAGTACAAAGAAAAACAGAACATCGTGGGATAAGGATTGCCCAAAATAAAACCACACTCATGCACTAGCCTACCACTGCAAAGAATCACTTTTTCTACATTCTTTGCACAATTTAAACAAATCATGTATGACTGAATTACTCTAAAAAGTAAATATTAGTTGTATAGGAACAGTCCTGACTTATCTTGAGACACTTGAGTTCAGGACAAGCTCAACCTCTGCTGCAGCTTTGACTGACCACTTCAGACACAGCTCTACAGGCAGGACTAATCTGCAGCTGATACCACACAAACCGCATGTTTTAAAGGGAAACGGCACTGGTGGACCAAACGCTGCCCATGTTAAAACAAGCAGAGCAGAGGAATGCAAA
This sequence comes from Callopanchax toddi, assembly GCA_006937965.1. Classification (NCBI taxonomy): domain Eukaryota; kingdom Metazoa; phylum Chordata; class Actinopteri; order Cyprinodontiformes; family Nothobranchiidae; genus Callopanchax; species Callopanchax toddi. Next base: position 586,062 of record SSNR01000065.1, on the reverse strand, counting down.
TGACCTGGTTATCTCAGACAAGCTGAATGCCTGGTCCTGTGCAAAACAGTGCAAAGTGTTTCCAGTCTGCTTGTTGCTTTGGAAAACATGAGGTCATCAGCAGTGCAGTCTGCATCCTCTGCGACTTCCATTTAATTGGGATTTATTTTTGTTAATCCACTTTCTTCCTGTCGTCAAAAAACTAAATAATGAAGAAAATACTTCCATATGCATCACTGTGTTTTAGTGCTTGTTACAACCGTGTTTCTGTCACATGTGTGAATATTTATAAGTAATCTCTGAGGGATTTGTAGCCACAGTGGCAAAACCATGACTATTACTGTGCCACCCTGCTGTCAGATGTGGAGAGCTGGGAATGGGTTTAGTGTCAAATTTAGCTTTTCAAAAACATACACAGAATCAGTTGCATTTTGAAGGAAAAGCGATTGGACTGCACTTTTATACGTCTTTGTTCTGATATCTTCTGTTTGGTTTAGCTCTCGTTTGTTTTGCCTTGTTAGGTTAAATTCTTGTCTTTTGCCTTTGAGGCACTGAGCTAATATTTAATAGTTTGGTGCATGAACACGCGTTAAACTTTTATTACAGTGAAGCAATATGACCTTTAGCTATGAGAACAAATAAAAGCACCAATTTTAAAAAACTTTAACACAAAGTTTCACCATCAACAATGGAAAACATTTTGTCAACTAACTGCAAGGAAACACATTTTTCAGGGGAAAGATCAAAGATTCCTTTAAGTAATCTGTTTTCTGTTTAAGTAAGAAGAGAAACAAGCTCAGGGTTGTTTGATGTGATCAGGTATCTGGTGTGTAACAATTTAAAATTTGTAGTTATATGGTGTGTTTTTACCTGGATAAGGCAACTACAGTAATTCAGTTTCAGCACTTGGAATGTTTCAGGGAAGTTGATAGCTTTTTTCTGGCCTGTTGGATTTGAGTTATTTGAGTTATGAAGCCAAGCTTCTTGCTAGGAAGTGCTGCAATCATCTACCAAGATTTCACGTGTTTAAATTGAACAGAACTCCTAGTTTTTTTTTTATTTTACATTTATTGACCAATTATCTATTCTGTTGCTATAATAAATAAATAATTCTGAATAGTAGTCATGACCATCACTTTTGTTATTATGATGGAGATAAGTGCTGTTACTTTTGTTATATTTATGTATGCAGTTTTCTTTTGTCTGTTACTTATGTGTGTGTGTGTGTGTGTGTGTGTGTGTGTGTGTGTGTGTGTGTGTGTGTGTGTGTGTGTGTATATATATATATATATATATATATATATATATATATATATATATATATATATATATATATATTCTATTCTGTCTGAAACTGTTTGTGTATATACATGTTCAAAATAAAAAAAACAAACCAAAACATTTACAGACAGAGTGCTAGATCTTCATCTCCCTTGTTTTTGAGCCTCCTGAATTACAAATCTTCATCACACACTATATTCCAACTCTTCTGCACATTAACAATGACGTGATTTTTAGATCTAAGGATAAATAAAGGTGAAGATTTTATTTAAAGATTAACAAGTGGGGGAATGTAATTTAGGATTATAGATATTTTTCCTCTGGGATAAGCTCCAAAGCGAGATTTTTTTTTTCCTGTCACAGAGAGCAGACAGTAGTCACAGAGGGGCTTGATGACTAATCAGTCTAGAACAAGTAATGTAAAGTCTACACTTCCTTTCAGTCTGAGCTTATCAGACAGTTAACAAAGCTGGCAGTTCATAAACACGCCTGCCTCTGACATCATAGCTATCTAAAGAACATGCAGAACTTTATAGGGTAGACTGAAATATGAACACCACAGCACCTGGTTATTAACTTTTGAAAAAGGCCGCTGCTACATGCACGACAGGGAAGATCTGTCTGAAGTTGTTGGTGTGATGAACACAAAGAATTCCTTTATATAGCAAATTCTTTAAAGGTTTTTGCATTCTTAGTTAATGACAGACGTACCAGAGAAACAATAAGTTCTTGCAACAACCTCCACAGACAAGATCTAGCCTATACTGATGAACTGATCCAGCTAAAATGTTAACAACTTTATTTGTTGCCAGTTGCATAATCTAAAGATGATGTGGCTTGTTTTTTTCTGATTAGTTCATGCAAACCAAGGTCTATGCAGATAAACATGTAAATTCTATCCAAGACGAACAAACGTTTCTTTCCTTTGACATCTTAAATCGTCATCTCCGTGTGCAGCGCAGCACAAAAAGCTCAGGATATTTTCACATTTAGTGCACTGCATAAAAGGCTGACTGAGATACTATCAAGACACAGACAAGGGTAATAAAATCAAGTCAAAATTATACTGCAGGTTTCAAACTGTCTTAGGGAAATATTTCAAGCATCATCAGGAGATAAAAGCAGTCATTTTCAAGCTGCATTTAATTTTACATTTAAATTAAGCAAAATTGTAGTAGCTATTCTTAAAGTGTTTAATGCAGCGAATCTTGTGTACCTTATTATCAAAGTGATGAGCCTTTTCCAAAGAACTGATGTATCAGGGAGCTCTTTAAACCACTTTTTTCCTATCACCTTTCCAACTCTTTATTACCCTCTGACTAACCAGAACATGACAAACAGTCTCCCAAAGAGACACACCTGCTTCACTTATTCCAGAATTAGCTCTTGATAACCAAAGTTATAACTAAATTTCCCTCTGTGCTACTGGCCAGAGGCCTTATGTTTTCTAAGCAAATAAGGTGCAAAGAAACAAGAACAGCACTGGCTGTATTTGTACGGCATGCAAATTCTTGTCTGAAAGCTAAATAAACTTTTTTTAATGCTTTAATTCAAGAAAACGAACATTCCATACAGCAGAAAATAGCTAAAAGTAGATCCGTCATCCTAACTGCTTAATTTTCTTAAATATTAATGATTTTCCCAAAAGCAGAAAACAAGCAGAACAATGATATTAAAGAGAAAAGACTGTGGACGGAACACCCTGCTGACAAAGCATGCCTCTGCCTGCTCGGTAGTCAAACTACACACAGCCGTTCCTACTTGATTCATACTGACTCATTTATTAAACGGTGATGAATTTGAACCCAGAGGACAGTGAATCACTTCTAAACTCACCTTGTGATATTTCACTAGAAAGAACCTGCTGCAACACGATCAGTGATGGTCATCTGAGAAAATTGATTCTTATTTCCAAGATGCCTGGTACTTCCCAGGCAGAGTGAGGAAACATTGTTTTCTCTTCCTAAAAGAGAAGTTAGTGATCTAATGTTCCCTCTTTCAATACAATTAATACAGTCTAACATTAAAATGTGTAGGCCTAGAATAAAAGTTATATCAAGTTAAGTTGAGGGTTAGGGTTAGCTGATAGCACTGTCATAGCTTAGCAGTGGGAGGGTGAACACTAGATGTTTGAGTCCTAAAGACGCAGACAGGCAGACGCCCCCAGCTGGGTGCTGGGGGCGTCTGCCTGCTCTTCTTCCTGTGGCTGCCTGGTGGGATCTGGGCCCCCGGGGGTGGTCGGGCCTCTGCTGGGGCTGGTTCGCTCCTGGGTCTCGGGTCTCTGGTTCCGGCTAGATCTACCCTGGATGGCTGGCTGCAGGCGGTGCCTGTGAGCTCCTAGCCGCGACCCCCAGGGGCTCTAGCGCGGCGACTGCCGGGGGGCCCACGTGGGGTGAGCCTCTGCGCCCTCTGGGGGAGAGTTTAGCGACTGCCCTGATGGTGGTCTCCCTGGGGTGTCCGTGCCCTGGGTGGCCTCTGGACGTCTGGGGCCTGGACCTCCTCCGCGTCCTCCGTGGGCCTTGGGGACGGGTCTGTGGCTCCTCGAACTTATTATTGAATGTTTCAATAGAGAAACCTTACATAAACAAGCGAGCATATATACACACAGGTGATCACAAGGTGCTCACATAAAGACGGACTCAGGTGTTTTCAGACACATTGACTGGGGCTGTGGTTGACACTGAATTCTCTTGAACTGGTGTATACGTATACATTTGAAGAATATCACAACTGTTGTATATTCATATGCTGTTTGTTGCTGTTGTATCTTTTCTTCCTGTTTTGTTTGCTTGTTTGTTTGTGCTTTATTTACAGGTCTAGAAGTGGACTCTTCACGTCTCTTGTTCTCTTCTTTTTCTGTTCACTTTCTCCCCCATCCCTCTTTCTGTACCCTTCCCTTCACTTTCAGGCTCCGTGTCCAATCAACCATAAAAACATTCTAATAAAGATTTTGGGGTTTTACAGCAGTGGCTGTAACCTCTCACCTGAAACAGCAACACTGTTGGGCTTGTTTTTGGGACTCAGACATTATTCTGTTTGCTCCACAGCCGGACAGGACACGGGGTAAAAAAAAAAAAAAAAGATGTTTGAGTCCTTTGCTGCCACCTATACATCTGCACAAGTGGCCAAAGTAATCCCAAATAGGAGACTTTGGGGATTTTGGCAACTATTTCCTCCATTTGTAAACTTTTGAGTTCTAACATGGCAAATCAGTCCATGCATGTTTACATTGCTCTACCTGCAAATATGTCAAAATGCCACCTGCGCGAATAAATTACCCATTGTCATTTTTTTGGACTGACGATGGGGCGACTGGAAAACGTTACATATCGCCCAATCCTAACGGAAGCCCAGATGTCAAACAGGAAGTCAGCGCACATTAAATTATTCATTTCAGAAACTCAGAAATAAAACTGTATGGAGAAAAATACTTCTGGTTGCCACACCAGAGTGTGTGGGAGTAATAACTGATGATAGTGGAGGAGGATTATTCTCTGATGTGCATCATATGCTGCTGGTGTGTTTTGCAATCATTCTGCCATCCTTTTTTCTGATGTTGTTGTTGTTGTTGTTTTTTTTAAACACCACCATATGCGTGTTTTGCTTTTGGAAGGGCCAGAAGTGTGAGTCAGTCATTCAGAATGCAGGACAAAATAAGTGCACGCTTGCAACTTGGAATGTGACATAATTGTTTTTTTTTTTTTTTTTTTACAAATTGTGTTGTTTTGTGGTTGTTTGGGGTCAAAATCAAAACTGAAAAACAAATTCGATAAACTGCACAGCACTGTTTTCTCACCTCTTCATCATGCAGTTACATATCACAGAATGTTAACTTTTTGCAAAAGAGCAAAACAAAACAACAATTTCAAACTAAAAGTAAATGCTAATCCATTAACTAATCAGAGTGCATGACTCTTGTTTCCTCCAAAGGATAAAGAGGGAATAACCTTAATCAATCCTTTCACCCCTTGAGATCTATTCTGAATTTCTTTTTTCCAACACCCCTTTACAACCTCTGGCAACCTGCTCCTCCCCCAGTGGCTTCTGAGGGATGGAGAGGTGGTCTAATCGCTTTAAGAAAACTCCTCCCCACCTGGCAACGGTGAATGGCCACCCCTCAGGAGGGCGTGAGGCGCCTCCTAGAATTAGGCCTTCAGTCTTCACAGACCATTATCAAACAGCTTGATTCCAAACACCGGTGATCAGAAACTGAGCCCAATGGCCTGGATTGATTTGTTATTCCTTGATGGAGGAAAGAATTCAGGTCAAGAGTTTAGTTTTAAACAGCCTTTCATATGTACAAGTTGCTTGATTTACAGCTGTCCTCGGCCTTACAATGAGCTTTTAATGTTGTGTTAATGATTAGCCTAGTGGTGAGTAAATAAACCACTGTGGACAACAGATGGTAAATACTCAGAGATACACGCAAACTGAAACTGCATTCCTCACCGACATTCAAGGTCAACATGTTTTTACTAGGAATGTTTTGGGGAAGCTCTAAAATGAAAATAAATATATTTCCGTCTTCCAATTTTTGAAGTCATTTACCAGAAGTACTTTAACATCATGACTGCTGGAGTTAGGCACCAGCTTCCTGCAGCCCTTCTGGATAAAGTGGTTTTAGAAGATGGATGAACGGACATAAAAGATTTAAGTCACTTTTTCAGATTTTTTGGGAGAAGTTTAGCAAGTTTCTAGATCCCCCAGAAAGTCCAACACTCAGAGTATTCCCTGCCTTCAAAAATCCATAGGAAAAGTTCATATCAAATAAATTTATCAGCCTTAAATTAACTTGTAGATGACAATAAAAAATGACAAACATGCTATTTTTAACTGGATGAGATCACGTGTTTCTGACAGACAGAATTCTCAAAAAACAAAAATGACAAAAATCCTTAAAAAGTTTAAGTTTAATCCTTTAAACCCCCCTGCTCCCAACCTCTGCCTCTAAAGGATCCAGCCGTGCCAGCTGACCTCAGTGCATAAGCATGTGATGATCCACTTTGGAAACTCCTCCATCAACAATACCCCCCCCACCCCCACCCCAAAATCTCCTCAAGCTCTTGCACACAGCAAGCCGCTCTGAATTTAAAATTCACATTTCCTTTAGACAACACACACTTCTGAGGTAAGGAGCTATTTGTAAACATTACCACCAATTTGTCAAGTCTACAGCTGCCCTGTTAGTAGCTCTCTGTAGAGTCCACAAAGTTCAGAGGCTTACAGCTGTGTGAAGTCAGTGTGGGGGTCAGAGAGGAACACTGTTTTCTCAATGCATCACACTTTGATGCTTTTTTAATCATAAGCATCATTATAAAGAGTGTTATCATTTTTCTCCCAGTTTAGGCTTTTATAAATATGCAGCATTACAGCCTCTTCCATTTAGATTGTTCTCTGTGCAATAATGACACCTTAAAATGGTCAAAGCATTATTATCAGAGCATTTCATGAGATGCTTATTTGTTTAAAAGTGTTAACTTAATGCTATGTGCAGAAGAAGAAGTTGAGAAAGACTTAAAAACTCAAATGAGTTTCAAAGAGGCCTCCAGGAAGGAACAATGAAAGTATAGGTCCTCCATCTAATGTCTGTAATTTACCCTAAAGTTCTATAAAATGATAGTAATACAATTTACATTATAATAATTTATTTTGTAAAGAGTATGGGTGGTTTATGACAAGAAATACAAGGAATGTAATGGTTTACGTAAGTCATAAAAGAGAATAACTTATACTATGGTCAAAAATGTACAAATTTGCAAAAGTGCATGACTGCGAGTGTCGTTATATGAATAAATCTTTCCCAAAAAGAGTCACTGCAGTCTCACCTGAAGCTACATGTGATTAATGTAACAGGCAATTAAGCAGAGAAAAGAGTTCCAGTTCGCGAAGCTCTCTTAACAAGCTCATCCTGCCAGCATCTATCCATGTCCACAAGCCAATGCCCACTGATCTGGAAAAGCTGCAGTGAATGGAGATGATCCACGAGTCCCCCCCCCCAGAACCCCGTTAAAGCTGTACATTCTGCACACGCAGCTACATTCCTGTTGGGGGTTAAGTAGGTCAGAGAGAAGCCTTATCTTTCAGGGACCGTTTTCATGCAGACTCAGGTCTGTTGCCTGGTTAAACCTCCATTATTCCACCGACAGCCTTATTGCTCATTTGTTTTATAAAGTTGGAATACATTTCACATATGGGCCATATAAGATCACATCCCATCTTGGTGATGAAAGTTTTATTTTTGTGGAAAGTATGACGTTTGTGTCTGGGAAAATAATTCAAGTTCAAAGCAAAGAAGGAAAAAGATGAAACGTTGCCATCTTGGTTTATGTTATTTTTTTCTAAAAAGGCTTCAGAGGAGTTTTAGTTGAATTGTGCTAACATCCTCTTTAATGGTTTACCTTGACCAGACAGGGGGGCTTTCTTTCACCGTCTGCATTCCTTCTTCCTGTTAACACCATCCAATCATCACCTCACACAGACAGACATTACTTAAACAGCTCTGCCCCTTAATTACCATCACTCCATCAGCTACAGGGGGACCAGGGTCAGTCACACTTTAACAGCAACTTGCTCATGAGAAAAATCAGTCAGCTGCATGTAAGGGTTCCATCTTAGCCTATGTGAATTTGAACAAAGCGCATGAGCTGAAAAAAAAAAAAAGCTGCAGAGTGGCCTTTAGAGGAAGCTGAGAGAATGTGAATGAGGGCGGCACACGTCTTACTTAGCCAAAAGCCTCCTCTGGCCAAAGCCAAAGCAAAGGGACAGACGCAGAGGGGAAAAAAGCAACCATTGACACGTCGGTATCCTTCAGCCAAACGAGAAGACCAGAGCCAAATGTGTTCAGTAGAGGAGGGGGAGATGGTGGGTTGAAGGACAGAGCAGGCAAACAGATACAAAGAGGTCCTGTGTCAAAGCTGTGGCTCTGCGACTAAAGATATAAACACTAAAATAATACGTAATCTGAGTGGCCTCCAGCATACAAGGTCAGCACCACTCGTCACACAAACCAGGTTGTCAGAGATTCTGTCACATTCTGGTTTGATGTTCAGGGGTTACAGTTGTATGAAGGCGTTTGGCTGAGCTCCACAGCCACACAAAGAGCCTCTCTGCCAGCAGAGTGTAGGAGGAGAGCTCATTTCTCTTTCAGCTTGCCTCTCAAAAGATTCTACATTTCCTCATTTTTTCAGTTTCTATCACTCTTTCCTTTTACCTCTGCTGCAGACCGTTTTATTTAAGCATGCTGTCCTGAGTAACCAGATCCAGCATCTATCATGAAACTAATCATAAATCGGAACTCCATTTCACAAAGAAATGCCAGTTTATTGTTAGAATTTAAGAAAGCAAATATAATTTCACTGATCTTACCTTCCCCCATTGGGCCCTGGTGAAGAGCAGAATTGGAGCCCTCTGGCATGGCACGCAAGCCTCTAGAGTTGACAAAACAAAACACAAATACTCAGACACAATCCAGACTTTTCACATCAAGACTTACAGTAAATACAGTGAAGCAGTGTTCATTTGTGTTTTAATTATCTTGCACTTGTCTCCTTCTCTTGACTGCAGAGTCAAATCTGGTTTTGTATAAAAAGGAAATTCTTCTGCCCTGTGTTGGCTCAGGCTCGCCGCTTTCTAATGCACAGTGAAGTTAGAGGAAACGGTGATTATAAGCTGATGCTAATAGGAGCAGAAAGATGAGAAGGGAGTCAAACACGCAAGAGACAGAGGGAGGTAAATGCTAACTATGAATCATTTGTTTAAATTAATTGGTATATCTTCTCACTTAAGCTTGTTGTGGTTGTATAACACCAAAATAAACCATCTAATACCAGTAGACCCATTAAGGATTACAGGTTCACCTCATGTGGGAGTTATCTTATAATCCTTTACGCCAGAGTGTCCCTTTGGTGCCAATATCCTGCCACTTTCTCACAACTTTGCCTCTCAGTCTCCTTGCAGCGAACTAATGAAGTGCATGAGAACTCGTCTCTCCGTGACTCCTGGTGAGCCTCGGGCCTTTCAAACATCACATTCTTGGGTTAGCTAGATCTGAGGAGCAGGAATTCTTCAGGGATTAGGATGGCCATTGTTCCTGTCGGATCTGCTGGCCACTGTGCCGAGCTGACAGCCGGGCCAGTCGAGGCTAAACGAAGCTTGCTGCCAGGAGGTTCACCAATTAAGACGTACAGGAATGCAAGGACAAAAGTCATGGAGCTGGATGTGGGTGTTAGGATCACAGATTCACTGTAGCACAGATTAAGATGTACCTTGAGAACTCTGCCCATCAAAACTATTATTATTATTTTTCTTACATAAACACATGACAAGAAATCTTATCTAAATTAAACTTAAGAGTTTGTTGGACTCAATTTTACTTATTTGCCTCAACGTCTCTAATTCATAGACAGAGTGTAGAAGAACAAAGCTGGGTCCTTCCACTGGATCTTCATTTGTTTGCATTTTTTGCACATGCAACAGGACAATGTGCAAGAATACAGATGGAGTGGAATTAAAATATATATATATATATATTTGCACAGTTTGATTGTAGTTGTGAATTTTCCTTTACCCCACAGAAAACAAAATATATATTTTAATAATACTTGGGTTTTAATGTATTAATGATTAGAAGTGGACTCCAGCCCATCACTTCCTACCTGTTTTGAAATGTATATAATGTGTTTAGAGTCAACAACCTTGCTGTTAATTATGTAAAAACTGGATCATGCTTAGCCTCATCTACGCTGCTCTCCCATCATTACACTTTTTGCACGTTTAGAGCCACAAAATCTTTAACAATTTCATTAAAGTTTTGGGAAACATGGAGAAGAAGGAATAATGCTAAAAGGTTGGCTTTGAATTTATGTCAGTGAACAGTGACCTAATAAAATCCCGCCTACTACGACCTCCGGGCTGACCCAGCCTAATGACCAAATCAAAACTATGCTAATCTGGTTTAGGTCATAGAGAGCCTAGACTGAGAAGAATGGGCTCAAACCTAGAAACACCACAGACGTCTGGGTCTTAAAATGTTAATTTCTCATCAAAGGATGTAGAAAAATATTATTTGGATAGTGGCCAAAACTGGCCATAAAAGTTAGCATCAATCATATAAGAGGACGAAAAACTAAAACTTTGAACAAATAGCATAACTCATTACTTTTCAGCTACTATTTGCCCACATGGCAATTTAAAATCCTTGTTTTCCTAAGGAGGGGTTAGGACCAAATCTCAAATCCTAAAGAAAACACTACATACAGGCTTACATTCATGCCAGGCTGACCACCTGTGCTTGAACTAAATGCCATTTCACACAAATGGAGAGCATTTGGTTCCCACAGCTGATGACTGCATTACCCGCAGCATGAACCTCCCGCATGGGAATCTGCAACTTGCCCCTTAATTGAAAACAGATGATGCCACAAAAAACAATCTGATGGTTATGAAAAAAGACTTGCAAAAGTGCCATTTCTCTCAGACATGCTGATAAACTTCCTTGTTTTTCTAAAATTGACAGTTTTTGCAAAGATCCTGGCAGTCGGAGCCTAAATTCTTCTCTTTAAACAAAATAAACAAATGATTAAGGTGGGAATGCGGCCAAGATACATCACATGGAAATGTTAAAAGCATCACTTTAACAAAATATACACACAAAAGTGTTTTCATTAAGCCACGATCTTCAACTTGACATGTTATAGGGAAAGGGTCCCTCAGGGGTGATGAATATCTGGAGATTTTTATTTACAATCGACAGCCAGTAAAGAAGTGAAACAAGCACATGTCTACAAAGGAAAGCACCACTTCTCTGTGTGGAGAGATGTGCCACTTTCTCTGTCTCTTCCGGAAGGATGAAATAAGGATGTGATATCTAGTTTAATCAAAACAAGGCCAAGGAAAATGTTTCCATATGTTCTAGGCTGTTAAGATTTCTGTGAGAAGGCATGGTTAATAGAAAACAAAAAATCCTGGAAACTGATAGTTCTGTGTCTTGCAGATAAACTGGAATTAAATCTGAAAATCAAATATGTGACATATTTGTTTTGTTCGGTGCTCTGGGGTTTTGATTTAGGAAGCAGAAAAGTGCTGCTGATTTTACTATTCAGCTGTCGCATTTTTAGCCACCGCATTAGTTCATTTACATTTTTCTTCCAAAGAAAAAACACAAACCACACTGCTGTCTACATGAATAATTTCCCCTTAGCATTGTAAATAAATGTAACTGTTAATAAATGTAACTGGACTTAACAGAGCACTGGACAGCAAAGGAAAGCTGCTGCATTATTGTTTATTCGAGTAACTTGCATCATGAAATAATCATAATTCCATTTTATTAACCATATCACAATATTCACTTGCACAATATCAATATTGCAAAAATTCCAGTAAATCACAGACTGAGAATGCATGCAAAACTTACTATAAACTATAAACTTTGCAAAAACATTGCACAAATGTGGTATTGGACGATTATTTCTTTGTTGTAACAAGCCTGATTAGTCACCTTTACAATGAGGTGCAACTTGTAAGGATTGTGCATTTACGGGATGAGCAACACAGCTAAATGTGTAGCTCCCCCTCAAAAAGATGTGCACAAATCTCCTGCAATATTCTTCTGTGAACTGTTTTGACCTGAAGCTCCCAAATACCTAAATTCTCACTGAAAATGAATTTCAGATTAAGTCTGACTGAATACAGACGCTTATGATTTAATAAACTCTGTGTGTGGGCTCTACATGCTGCCAGTTGACATTACATGCTTGAGAAAGTAAGAGAGTAAATATCTTAGCAGTCAATGTGTTTATTCTGTCTGCAAAAAAAAAAAGCATTTTGATGAAGACCATCTTAAACTTTGCGACCAGACTTAGCATGTTACTTAATGCACAAAGTGTTTTTTATCAAATACATTCCCAATTCACTGACAGATTCACATTCCAATCATGATGCTCAAAGAAACCTTCCAGCTCCCAGTTTGGCTCACTTTGAAACAATAATTTTCTCTCGTGCAGAACAAGTTAATTGGAGGAAAAACTAAAAATAACCAATAGAATCGGTGCTGCTCTGCTCTCTCACAGTCAGAGACCTACCGCATCATGATGCCTTGAGTGTTGGTGCCAACAAGACCCATGGGGCACTGAAAGTATGACATAAGTCCTTAGGGACATTTTCAGCCAGTCACAGTGGTTAGGATTGCTCTGAGACACCATCAGTTTAAACCAGAGTGTTTATATTAATGGAAAGAAAAATCTAAACCAGGGACTTTTCAGAGGTCCAAGAGGCAAACTGAGCCACTTTATTCTATCAGAACTGGTGGGATGTTTATCTTCCATGACCCCTTTGTTACCCTGTCTACCCTTTCAGAATAAAACTCCGCAAAAGCCTTTCAGTGAGTGCCCTCTTTTCCCACATTACTCTTGCAGTTTGTCCTCTGACACACAGGCTTTAAGAGACCAACAGCTTTCTATTCACTGAAGAAAACAATACGCCCCGAAGGCCACTCTCAGTCTCAAACAAATCCACAACCTTGACACAAGACGAAAACATATGATTTGCCTCTTATTTTCATCCACTGCATTTCTATGCATGCAGCTGAACTGCAACAAGGTGTGTTGCATTCACATGATCGCCCACAGGGCATTCAGCCCATATGGTGCACGTATATTTCAGCCGCCAAAATAGCCTTTAATGGCATGTAATTGTTTCCTACTGCTGTGAAATGGGAAAATACCACATTTCTTTTACTCTTCTCATCAAAATGACCAATAAATACAAACTGCATACCTGGTGAGTGAGGGTGGAGGGTGCCATCTTTGTGGTTGGTTGACAAAATTAAACCTAAAAGTTCTTAAAAAAATAAATGGTAGACATCCAGGGGGTAAAGGGTCCTCCATAATGCCCTGCTAAGTTTTGAACAGGAGAAAACTGAACTGCTGGGTAAAATTAGAAAACGTGTCTTCAAATAGAACTGGAGCTTTCCCCATTTAAAGATACATCTCACCACTACGGTAGCTAGAAAGCTCCTTCATAACTTTATGCAGGTTTGGTATTATGATCAAAACAAAGCTGGATCTCCTCAGTGTCAGGAATGTAAATGACACATGGCTCTCACAAACAAACACAATGTTGGAAGGTTGTGTTTAAAGTCAAACCTTTAAATCTGGAAGTGCAACCTTAGCTGTAGATTGTAAAAACTGGAACTTGCAGGTCTATTGCAACTGTCTCTCAAAGCACCACTTCATGACAGAATGAGCCTAATAAAAGACTCTAATCATTTGAGTCTAATGCAAGGTTTTAAAATTATAAGGTCTCCAAAAATGAAACCGCCCTTAAATTGTGCAGCTCTGGTGATTTTATCACAGCTTCAGCATACCAAAAGTGTGGAAGAAGGAACTGAAGGCCAACTTTGAGTTCCAAAAAACACTTGTGCAGTTTCCTGTCTGGACCACCTATTCAAGAGCGCCGTTCATCACATTGAGGGCGCATTTATCAGAAATGAAGTTGAGATGTTATTGTGTGAAAGGTCAAATGAGGTCAAATGGGTCAAAGACGCACAAGATGGAAGTTTTCAGCAGTAATTGATTGATTTTTATCCCATTCTTCTCCAGCTGCTGGTGGGGAAAGCTAGTACTGACCAATAAAGAGGCTGCATTTAAAACCCTTACCGTGTCTCACTGAGGGAGCTCATTTAGAACAACTACATAAGCTTGCTTGGGCCAAGTACTGAGCACCATGGGGGAGGACTTTGATGCAGGGGAAGAGGAAATGGGCAAATGATTCAGCTGTGGAAGGATGGTTAGTTCTTCTCACAAGATTGATCTAACTTAGGAATGGAAGTGGAAAATATCACTCCCTGGAAAAAGAAGACACCTGCAACATCTGACTAAAGTTCACTCAAGTGAGAGTGTTTTGTCTGAAAAACAAACAGATCTTATCGGACTGAAACTCCTGCCCACATCTCTACAGTATAAAGTCTGTATAAGTATATGAAGCAGAAATGCACCGAAAATCTGAGTTTATAACTCCTAACATAATTCATGAAAGGATTCCTAAGTATAATACACACAATTTGGGCTTCTTTGTCAACTTTGACAGCTTAATTAGCCAGTACCTGTAAACTTGTATTCCTCGTTCCTGTGCTAAACTCAAATTATTGCCAGAAAATTTTAGAAAATGCATGTTTCTTCAAAAAACAAAAGAAGCAAACTGAAAATAGAGAAAAAATATATATAAGACAATGAACAAGATATGTAGTTTAGTTAAGATTATACAAAGTTAGCTTAGAATACGTACCGAAATCGCCAAATTCTTCCCTTCCGGCGCCTTCAGCCACCCAGTTAAAGTTTCTCTCCGGTTTCAGAGTTTTTAAAAAATCCCGGTTACTCTGTTAATGTCTTCCTTTCACATGTTTCGAGCCGCTCAGACAGAAACACATCCCACAGAGCGGGTAATCGACTCACACTGCGTCCGAAATCCAAACACACTGCTGCATCTTTAAAGAACAGCGAAGAAGTGCTGCTGCCTTCACTGCCTCTCGGAAATACCAAAACTACCACTTAGAAAACCAGCGGGAATTGTCTCAAACACTAACATCAGGGGACAAAAACATTATACACTTTATTGAACGTTTTTGTATTTTGCCTTCTAAAGGTTTTAACATTACAAGTCACAAAATCAATGCCGTTATGTTTTTTTTTTGTATTTTCCTCACAGACAAAACGCTTCTCACTAACAAACAAATAGAAAGTAAGAACACAATAACTCAAAGTGAGAAAATCAACATTTTTTCTTTTTTCATAACATCACTTTAGGTATCATCAAAGCAATCTGAAAGAGAATATCTAAATTACAAGAAGGACGTGAACGCAACAGCAAAACGCCTGTTTTTGACAGACCCACACTGCTTGGTGTCAGAGGTGTTCCCTCATCACAACATCTGGGATGCATAGTTTCGTCAGTCCTTCAAGTATAAATCCGTTTTAAACACGCAGAATGTTGTGCAATTGTCAGTGAAGTATCCCACTCATGCAGTATGCCTGAAAAACAATGACAGTGTTGAGAAAGATAATAAATGGTAACCCAGTAAATTACTTTTATGAGGGTCTGGTCAGCAGAATGGGAGGCTCACAAAGGATGTCAGATGGCTTCATTGATGGGTGGTAATTTATGTGAGACTGTTTGCTTTCTGCGACCACTTTTCTCTGAAAATAAAAAGCAGGACATTAGAAGAGTGAAGAGTTTTTTTCAGTGAGAGTTCATGTTGGAGATTCATCACGGTTTGTTGTAATTGGCAGGCGATTGTCGCCATCTGCTGGTGATTCTTGGTACAAATAAAACAAGCTGTACAGAAGTATTTGTGAAACTGTATTTGATTCTTAAAGATTTCCTGTTTTTTGCTTTTTTTGTCACTTAAAAATTTCAGATTAGCAAACGGATTTTGATATCAGACAAAGATAACCTGAGCAAATACAAAATGCAGTTTTCAATCCATTTAATGAGTGAACAGGCTATCCAAACCAGCCTGGCCCTATGTGAAAAAGGAATTGACCCCTAAACCCAGTAACTGGTTGTAACACCTTTGGTGGCAACAACTGCAACCAAGCATTTGTGGTAACTGGTGACTCTCACATCGCTGAGGAACTGTACCTGTCACCACTGTGCGTGTCAGTGGATCCCCATTGTCCACCATTGTCACTGGTATGGAACATTGATGAGTCTGCATTTAGACAGGAGGTGGATCGACTGGTCCACTAGTGCGGGAAGAACCACCTGGAGCTAAAACTGCTCAAAACAATGGAAATGACAGTGGACTTACAGAGAACATCCCCCTCATTCCCTCCTCTCACCATCCCCAACAACACTGTATCTACTGTGGACCAGTTCCAGTTTCTAGGAACCACCTAGGACCTGAGATGGTCTTCATATATGCTGTTAGGAAGAAGGCCCAGCAGGGACTGCACTTCTTGAGACAACTAAGGAAGTACAAACTCCCACAGGAGCTATTGGTCATCTTTAACACTGCCATTATTCAGTTTGTGCTGTGTGCATCACTGTGTGTTTTGACTCAGCAACAAAACATGACAGGTCCAGACTGCACAGAGCAATCAGGTCTGAGAGAATCATGAGGGGTGACCTTCCCCCCATCCAAGAATTGTACAGATCTAGGGTCAGGAAAAGGTCAGCTAACATCTCTGCAGACCCCACACACCCTGCACATAAAGATTTCAAACTTATACCCTCATGTTGACATTACAGAGCACTTGCACTTACAGCCACTACAGAGGCAGTTTCTTCCCTCAGGCTGTCTTATGAACAGCTGACAGCCAGTGCAGCTACTGTGAAATGAATAATACTTGCACTACCACAACATGCCTCTTTGTGTACATTTTGTTCCCTTTGTTCCATCAATTACAGCAAATCATCCAGGTCTAGAAGCAACAAAAGGGCAATTACTCACAGGGTCTGGTTGGTTTGGATAGTTAGATTTTATCCCTGAATAAATTAAATCACAACTGTGCTTTGTAAAATCTCAGGTTATCTTAGTCTAATTTTGACATTTGTTTGCTGATCAGTACGGAGTCCCTTAGAGGACGTGGAAGTACGGAGCTCCTTAGCTCCGTAGACCTGAGACATAAGTGAAAATACAAATACAAAGAGAATGTGTAAAGTAGGGAAATTCTTTTCACAGCACTTCACATAAAATGTGGTCAAATCTGTAAGTAAGAACACAAAGACTAGGTGAATCTCGAAAAATCTGAAAAAATAAATCAGCATCTCCAAAAAGCTTGTCGACATTTGAGCCCATTTCCAGGATCCGTCTGTGTGGTGGCTCTTGATGCACCAACTCCAGCATCAGTCCACTCCTTGTGAAGGTCTCCAACACCTTTGAATGGCCTTTTCCTGACGATCCTCTCCAGGGTGCAGTTTTCTTCAACGCGTTTCACTTCCACATAACTTTCTATTAATGTACAGCACTTTGGGAACATCCAACTTCCTTTGCAATTACCTTTTGAGGCTTTCCCTCTTCATGGAGGTGGTCAATGACGGATTAATGAACAACTGTCAGGTCAGCAGTCAGACTGGGATTATTTCAAGGCTCAGGAACTCTTTGCAGGTGTTTGGATTAATTAGCTGATTAGAGATTGAGATTACCTTTATTGATCCCTCAGAGGGGAAATTCACTTTCAGTAAAATCTTACAGGATTAAACACACATAACAGATAGGTAAGATAGAGGGTGATATTCTGAGCCTACAATGTTGAACCATTTTTATATTGTCTAAGATTCTAATTGTCTGACATTTTGAATTTGGGGTTTTCATTAGCTGCAAGCTATAACCATCAAAATATATAAAAAAAACATCTCACTTTGCATGTAATGAGTCTATCTCATATATTAGTGCCACGAGGGGTGGTATGAGGCGAGGACCCAAATGCAGGGATGAGGAACGGAGAAGGTCAAGGCAGAGGTTAAAAAAAAAAACTTGAAAAGGGGATTTTATTATAAAAATGTTCAAAATACAAACGGAAGGGCAGAGGCAGGAAATAACTAAACTGAGAGGACTAAACTGGGAAAAACTAAGCCAGACTAAACTAGTAAATCAAGGCAGGACTAGACTGGGGTGACAAAGCAGACGAACCAACAAGAGGACACGACACAGGAGGGTTTAAGGGAGCAATCAAGGGAGAACGAGAGGCAGGTGTGAACAATGACAGGCGAGACACATGAACACAGAACGAAACACAGAGAACTAACTATATAAACATAGGAAACTTACTAAACACAGAAGACTAACTGGTAAATAAACACCAGAACTAAACACAAGACTAACTAAAACACAGAGGACAAACACTGAACTACTACAACAGAGACTGACTAAACTATAAACACAGAGAACAGACTAAACTATGAGCACAGAAGACTAAACATGAACCAAGCTGATGAAACTAAACAGCTGAACATCAACCTAAACAAGAACAACAGGAGGCAAAAACCAAAATGCATGGGGGCTGGAGGCTGGGGTGTGAAAACAGATTCACCTTTTAAGTTGAATTACTGAAATAAATTAACTTTTAAACAATATTCTAATGTTTTTAGTTTCACCTGTTTTAAAATCTTTCACGCCGTCATAAATTTCTAGTTGTTTTTTGTAGTTTTGCCCTCTCTGCAGAGCATTTACTACCAGCTGCCTCCATCAGCCCCAACCACCCCAGCATGCTTACACTTTTGTCATGCCATTCGTATTTGCTGCTGTTGATTTTGTTTTGGTTTTAGTTTTTTTTAATCTCTTGATTCTTATTGTTGGCATTCATTAGGGTGTGGAGAAATAATTTCACTGTACATAACAAAACATTTAAAGTTGAACATAATATCAGAATTCAAAACTGGATCATGAATTCCCATGAAAAACTGGAGTGTGCATCATGTTATTAAAGACAAAAAGGATGATGTTGAGTCATGAAAATCAAACATTTTCAAACACACCCATTTTCTACAAAATCTTGTAAGTCTATATTTTTTATTTAGTAGGAACATCACAACATACTTAAAGCTACTATGTACAAATGCTTTTATAGTTTAAAACAATGACTATTTAATAGAGTAGGGGAATAATTTTCAATGCTTGTTTTAAGAAAATAAAAGAACAATAAATGATGAAACTACCTAAAAAAAAACCAACCTAAATTCTAATATTATATACAATATTTTCCATGCAAGTGAAATTCAGTGGAATGTAACAACAGTCTGTAAATATAGACAAAAATAATTTGGGGTTAACAAGCTGTCAGTATATGTGAGAAGAATCATCATAACACTATACATCCACAAAAATCTCTACATGTTTTTTTAAAAAGCATCAAGTCAAGACAGATCTACAGTTTGACAATAACTTTCTAAAAAGCTGAGAACCGTGAAAGTATCAATAGAGGAAAACACATCTAATGTTGTGACTTTCAGTGAGATGATTTCCTGAATCAGGAGAATCTTCCTATTTGAACCTGAGCTTTACAAATCACAAACCAACTCCTTTCAGCCTCAGCATTAAAAACCAGACATCTCATTTCATCTGTAAAGCCTTCTGTCAACATCACCTTTAAAAACACATCCATATATGGACTACATACAAAATAAAAAAAAATCTCCCTCAGAACTCAAACTGTTTTTAGGTTAGCTTGACAGAAAAAAATAAAAATCACCACCAGGGTTAAAAAGGTGAAAGCTGAGGGGTCAGATGGGCTTGGTGGTGCTGTTATAGACCAGGTGCTCTTTGTCCGCGTGCGTGGTGATGGTGTTGTTGACGGGCACGCGGGCATGTCGAGAAGACTTCCTGTTCTTCATGAAGCAGTAGCCCAGGACACCAAGGAGTACGAGGATGGCAACACCCAGGACAATGGCTATCGCAACAATCCCTGACCAATAAATAAGAGGGGTGTCAGAATGATTACAATGATAACAATCTTTATTTAAAACATGTGCAAGATGACAAAATTCACTCTATTTAAATAAAAAATATAAATGATCATTGTTTATATTTTCCTTATGAAATTAAATTTTCTGCCTCTCTGAAAATCACCTTTTCACTGTTTGATTACATTTCAATTAAACTTTCTAACTTTTCAAGAAATCTGGTTAGAAAATGCCAACATTAACTCACACACCATGATTTATGATGCATGTAGGTTCTTAAGACTCTAAAGTTCCAAGAGGTGGCAGAAAATGGTTTATTTACCTGTTTGGTCATCAGACACCCTTTTATCAGTATGTGGACCTACAATAACGTCGTCTTCTGAAAGAAACAAAAACAAAATAGATTTTTTTTTTTTTTGCTTTGCACATGACAAAACATGGAAAGGGCTGTCAAACAAACACATATCAACACTAATGTTTCACATTTGACATTTGAAAGAGAATAATGAAATTAAACTAAATGAAAGTTGTTTTATTGTAAGGCATTCTGGTTGACCAGAAGAGCACATTTTAGTCCCTTTATCTTATTAAAAACTGAAAATGATTGATAAAAAAGATAAGAATTTGCTTTTTAAAAGTCCATGTGTGTTTTAATTGATTATGTTTTTAAAATATCATCATTTTACTAAGAATAAATGCAAAAGAGGAACAAAAGCCAAACCCACCTGTTACCCCTTTGCAAATTTTTCCACAGGTTTCCTCATTGTCAAATTTGTTGTCGTTCCCCCCGCAGCCACCATAGTTGAATCGGAAACATTTCTTTTTATATGGGTCATAGTACCACTTTGTCTGAGTGTCCCTGCAGGTTCCTGTGAGGGGGTGGTCTGTGCAGCGTGCTGTGAGCAATAATAAATATGCATAATAGTGTGACCAATTGAAATTGACAGAAATACTTTGGTTTTATAAAATCAAGAAAACTAAACTAACAGTGAATGTTTTAGAAGACAGAAATCAACAACGGGAAACAAGTTTATAAATCACCTTTCTGTTCATCTACTGGAATCTGCATCAGAACACGAAACCTGTTCTCCACTGATAAAGGCACAGGACATAATTCATGTTAGCATGTCTCTTAAGGAAACAATCAGTTTGTTATTATGACTGCATTTATTCAATCAAAATGAAAAGGAAGCCTATTTTATATAGTCAGGGCTTACGGTGCTCGCAATTGTTTTCATCAGATCCGTCGCTGCATTGTGGAGTGTTGTCGCACTCCAGCCCTGCATCCAAACAGCAGCCGTTATCACAGGCGAACTGCTCTGTGGTGCAAGGAGCACCACATTTTTCCACTGAAGCACAAAAACACAGGTAATAACCAGTTAGGTATAATTATACATCACCAGTACATTCTGTTACAACATGAAACCAATGTGGTCATCTTAATCCAAGGCCTCATACTGGTAAACATACTGAGAATTATCACCAAAACCTGCAGCTGCTGCAGGAATGTAAGCTAATTTGACCCCACTGATGATCTGTCTGGTAAGTTTCACTCTCCAGGTATAACTTGTATAAACATTATCTTACTTGCAATCCAGGTTTAAAAAACACTTTCCAACATAATATCAACGTTAAAGCTGATATAAAAAGTGCTGGTGCTGGCATTGTTAGATTTTTTTTTCGCTTTCTTGATGAAATCAGCTGGAAAAACCTCTACAATTTACCAATTTCTCATCAAAAAGGTAAACTTGTAATTTGAGCTAAGAAAAAACTTGGGATCTTGGGATCTTACTTTGCAACTTTTTCATATTTTTAAAATCTTTTCCTTGAGCCAGTATGTGCTACTATGACCCTTTACAGGGTTAATGAAAAGTCACTTAGCCCCATCTGCTGCTTAGATCCAGAATACCATGATTGCAACATCTCAGTCTCCGGCTCGGTGCCCCGGAAGTCTCACAAACTCGTGTATCTCGCTAAGAGTTAGGCTAACCCAAAGTGGCTAGTTGTTATGCTAGCATCGAAGTGTTGAAGCTCATGATTCCTGCTTTTTTTTATCTCTCCCTGCTTAAAGTGGCTCTCTGGATTATTTTTCTCTGTATCAAAGTTTTCTAAATGTTTTAAATGATATTTCAGGTCTAAACTATGATCTATGGGTTGAGTTCCACAACATCTGTCATTCTGATGAAGACCCTCCTTCCTCCTAGAGACCCCTTTGCATTATTTCTTGCCGCTGACATTTTTCAGCCAATGAAATTCAAATTTCTGCATTGTCTGAACATGCACGCGCATCGACCAAACATGTACCAGTAGGGGGCGCTGTCGTACAGGATGCTCCGTGTGTTTCTCTGCCGTCTCAGCCGTTCACTGAGGACTCACGGCTCATTTCTACTAAAAACCTACCCATTCTCCAGCTAAAGATGGATTTATTTTTATTTTTAAACCTTTCACCTCACAGAATAGCAAGGCTTGACAGGATTACGCGTTTATTTTGGTCAGAAAGTTCATCCAGGGCCGAGTCAAGTTCAGCTTCAGAGTCCAGCAGCAGCTCTCTGCTAACAGAGCTAATATCAGAAGCAGCAGGGACAGGGAGGGCTCATCAGACCCTCGTAGTATTGTTGGAATAAGATTGTGAACTGTGAGTGATTAAACCCTACACAGTGAGCTGTACAGTTCATGTCCGAAGTATATGCGCTGTGTGCACGCGCGCACACGCGACCGGACGCGCGTGTCGAGATGTTTTGAGGAGGAGCCTTTGGACGCTAGATTCAAAAACTGCTCTCTTGCTGAAATCCTCCAGAGTGCGGCTTTAAACACAGCTGATTTATTTGAAGGAGTAAATAACCGCTCCAGTAGAAAGCAATGAAAGCTGAGGAGACATTTCAACAGTTAGATTTAGGTGTTTCTGAGCAAAGACAATGGTGCTAACGTTTTTACGGCAGTGATTTAAAATGGTCACCAGGGGGAGCCAAAACAAGCAAAACTGAATAGTATCCCTTTAAAGTGATGTGAACAACCACCACACCCTTATATTAAAATGACATTTTTCATATGCAAACATCTAATTTGCTTTTAGTCTCTGCCAGCAATAAAAAAAGAACAAAAAAGGATTGAGGCAAAGTGGCAAACACAGTAAAATGCTGACATAATGTACCCACCTGGAGAAGTAATCAGATGTCTGCTACCGTGACTAGTTTTGTCTGAAATAAAAACAAGCAAAAGTAAATTAAAAGAAAAAATCAAGTTAACACAAATTTACACTCTGAGAAGTTACAATTCTCCAAGTTTTTATTGAAAATGAAAGGCATTTGATGTAATCTAAAAAAAGAATAAACAAACAAAAGCTGCCATTATAGGACAAAAGGTGAAAGATGAAATGTTCTGTTAGATTTACTGAGCAAACAAAACTAATGCTTTGACACCAGTGGTGTCTTCGTCAAAATATGCATAGTCTGATAAAAACACCATTGTGTCAAAACCTTAGTGAGGTTTGATCAGTAAAAGCAGGACATTTATCAAAGTGCTCCAGTTTTTACTGATGTTGGAAGATTTGGTCACTCGCTTTAAATAGAAATATTGTTTTGTCACAGAAGCATTATGGAATATATGAATATTAAATATGGGCCAAAAAAAAGAGAGGAAAAGCCTCTAAAGGATGTTTTCACAGTCTGGTCAAACACAGTCTTCAACCCAAATTCACCTCAAAGTGCACAAACAACTGTGAAAGATGTGGCTGCAAAGAATTGTGGGAAGGACCGGTCTACTATTCTTGATCAAGTTCAGTGTTTCCTAAAGGACCTAATTAAGGAAGCATTGAAATACATTTCTGGTCTGTGCATGTTTTGGTAATTAGAATTTCTCATCAGAAAATAAACAACAAGAGCTCATTTGATTATGTTTTAGAAAATACAGAGTTAAACATTTTTTGTGTGATTTAAAAGGGATTAGCATAATAAAAAAATAGATTTTATATTTAAAACAATAAAAAATAAAATCACTAGCAAACAGAAACAAAAATGACCAGTTTTCTTTTATTTAGACCAGAAATCATGACAGCAAAGCCCCATAAAGATGTATTTGAAATAAACCGCATCAGTGTCGAAGAAAACCAACACTTTTCTAATGGCTAGATTTTAGTTGCACATTTACATCACGTAGTATGGTAGAAACAATGCAAGCAAATCATCATTATTATTGTTCTATTATTAAAAGCTCCTGAAAAGTGACACATTTTAACTAGACTCTTGTGAAGGAAAGAAAGAACAGTAAAAAAAAAATGTAAGTCTTCCTTTTATGCATAACTGAGGAACAAATATTTTCCTTTTAGTCTCTGAATATTTCAAGTCCTTAAACGCTGAAAAGAACATTTGACAAAATTTATGTTAAAGTTGACCCCTGACTATGTCCAGTACAAATCTCACTTACCGGTAATTTGACTGGTTTTAGAGATGACTGCATGTGAAATCTTTATCATTGTGGCAGAATACCACAATGTTCCCATTTTTATTTCTTTATTATTAATTTCTCTTAAGAAGGAGATGCAAAAACTTCACTTGAATCATGTTTAGGAGACATAAACTATGTTCAATGCAAATATCTACTGGTTTTGAATGAAAAAAAAAGGTATAATTTCCCTAAAGTGTCACTCATCCCAGAATACTTCTTTACTTAATCTTTTAACTCAGAAATTACAGTCTCAGTCTGAAGTGAAAGAACTCACCAGAAACAACTAAAATAAAACTCATAGACAGGATTTGAAGAGTTTTACTTCTTAAATACATTTATTTTAGGGAGACTTAATTGTGTATTTTTTCCCTCTAATGTAAAAAACATGGAAAACTCACACAGTGAAAATGTATGTTACTTTAAAAGTGGCTTATGAGCTTTGAAAATATAATACTGTGTTTATGTTACGTAATGTGAGAGCGACAAAGCTATACATACTTTTACAGAAGCCAAAAAATCTCCTCAAAATACATAACTAACTAACTAACTATTTATAGTTGCTAAACCAATACACTGATGGATGTCATTGTGTGGGGTAAGTTTCCTCCGACTTTGACAGATTTTTATAGAGCTTTATGGGGTTTTGCTTTATTAACATCCAGTGTCTGAATACTACAAAATGATTACATTTTCTTTTTGATTCTTCTTTTTTTTTATTCTTTTTTTTATTATTCTAAATACAAAAGAAAATCAAGCCATTAAAAAAAAAATTTGCCCATACCTATTCGATCACTAAACAGAAAATTGAATTGTAATTAAATATTACAGCTTGTATTTAGTTAGATTTTGGTTTTCTTCTGATGGGATAACCCAATTACCAAAATATGCATGGACCATTTCATCTATATTTGAGAGAATTTCACCAGCTCTTGTGACAATTGGCCCAGTTGCTCATTAAAGATAGTTTTAAGAAAGACTGAACTAATATCCTCTTTGCTCTTGATTTAAAAACTACATTTCTTTGTGTGTCGTTCTGAATTGATGCCAGTCTTCTAAAAGTGAAGTGTGTGCAAATTCTCACAATCCTAACAATGCAAGTAGCTTTTAATTAAATTAGGTCACTTTATTATAAACAGTTAATCAAAAAGGAAAGAAATGCTATAACATTTTAAGAACATGAGCAAATACCTGAGCCAAAACAAGCACTGGTGCACTCTTCCTTTGTGAGATAGTTGTTGAGATTCTCCTTGCAGCCCCCAAAAGTGAACTTCTCACATTGCCCTGAGGCAGCGTTGTAATGCCAGCGAGGGAAAGAACCACGACATGGACCGACTTTCTTTGGAAGCATACAGTGCTCTGGTGGGAGACATTAAAAACAGCATTAGTATCAAACTAAAAAATCTTTTTATTGAGTGCATTTGAGCTTTAAAATACAAACATAGTGCTTTAACCAATCTAAAAAATGAATGTTTGACTTCCTTGTGCAGTACAGTAAAGACAACATCTCTGTAGCATGTGTCAGGTGGTGTGGTTAGACAGTCAGAACTAGAATACTTTGATCACTATGAGCAAATCATACCAGACACGATGCTGTTGTGGTTTGAAGAGACTTCCTGTTTTGTCATTGTCGTGTGCACAGACATTGTGAAACTGGTCAACATGGAAAATCTTGACAGAAAAAAATGAACTGGCATGTCTGGGTAAAACCAAAACATTTGAGAAGTAGATTTAAAACATCTGCTTGTGGCTGATTATCAAACATTTTCTGTAAGAGCTCATTTATAGAAGCGGCTGTTGCTATACGCACTACAGAAAAGTGCTAACAAAACGAATTGCTTAAAGAAGTGTAGTAGACAACTTTTTGTTCTTATACTAACGTCAGTGATTTGACTTGAAACTGGAACAATTAGATGACCATGACCAGATTTCACTACAAGAACGCTGACAACATATTTAAGACTTTAAAGTGCAACAGAACCGCAGGATGGTTGAAAGTCTGTTGATTCATAACATAACATAACTCCCCCCCTGAAGCGTGGAGTTTAAGGTGCGCAGGTGCATTCAGTGTGACGTTCTTCATCCAGGGTTAGACAGAGTTCCTGGTTCTACCCACTCACCTGACATGTATTGTATTGTCTACTGTGTGTGCTTACATGTTGAGGTGTTTTTCTTGTATCCCATCTCTGCCACCTGTCAAAGCAGAGCTGGACAGGCTGCACTCCCTTCCCGCCCACCAGGCTGAATTTCTCCAAAGGATTCTGTCCCGAGGGATCAATAAAGTTAATCTCATCTCCCTCTTGTTATCATTTCATCTGCATAAAGGGGGTGCTCTACTAAGTGGCTGTTTGCACACAGTCAACCTTATCTATTATGTGTTTTCTATGTGCTGTATATCTGACCTTGGTAAGGCTGTACTGAAACGGAATTTTATTGAAAAATTACAACAACAAAAAAAGGATTCTGATTCTGATAACCTCGCCTCGCCTTCTTCCGCTTATCCGGGTCCGGGTCGCGGGGGCAGCATTCCAAGTCGGGCAGCCCAGGCCATCTTCTCCCTGGCCAAGTCCACCAGCTCCTCAGCTGGGACGCCCAGGCGTTCCCAGGCCAAACTGAAGATGTATTTCCTCCAGCTTGTCCTGGGTCGACCTGGGGGCCTCCTGCCGGCAGGACATGCCCAGAACACCTCCCGAGGGAGGCGTCCAGGAGGCATCCTTACCAGATGCCCGAACCACCTCAACTGGCTCCTTTCGATATGGAGGAGCAGCGACTCTACTCCGAGTCTCTCCCGGATGTCCAAGCTTCTTACCCTATCCCTAAGGCTGAGCCCGGCCACCCTGCGGAGGAAACTCATTTCGGCCGCTTGTATCCGCGATCTCGTTCTTTCGGTCACTACCCAAAGCTCATGACCATAGGTGAGGATTGGGACGTAGACCGACCGGTAAATCGAGAGCCTTGCTTTCTGGCTCAGCTCCCTCTTCTGAGCCGATTCTGATAACATAACATAAAATAACAACATAACACTTTATTTATAAAGGACATTAAAAACATCATTCAATGTTTACTAATATGACAACAACATAAAAATACTTACAAAGCTAAAATGTAGGGATACACCGATAGCAGCCTTTTTCCAAACCACATATGAATATGAGTACTTGAAACACGATTTTACCATCACATTTACCTGACTCTGGAATTTAAGAGTAGGATTCATTTTTTCATCTAAATTTGAGAAACTGTTTTTCATATGGAGCTATTAAGAAAAATCAATATGGGAGCTGTTGAGTCAGTCAAGTCAGTCTTCTTCTCATATCGGTTGAGAAACCTTAGTGCCATCCAACTCATTGGGCTGGACAGAGCACCCATCAATGTACTTTAGTGAAAAAAGACCTGATCCACATAAAAATGAAATGGAATATTATATTGTTGGAAAATTGGACTCAAAGGAAAAAGGTAAGGGAGAAAAAAAAGAAGATGACTAAATACACAGCCTTGTGGGATACCTCAAGAAAGCTCACCAGAGGAATTCTTACAAAAAAAACATGAATTTAACATGTTTTTCAAATGTGAGGTCATGTGAACAAACATGTGACCACATGAGATCACATTAACATGTTGAAAGTGGGGAAACATGCTAGAACACGTGTTCTTCCTGTTAATTTAACATGTTCTTAAATGTGAAAACAGGCTTTTCTCCCATGTCAAGTTCATGTTTCTGCTCCAAATTCGCATGAGAAACATGTGGAAAACATAGTTTTTACATGTATTTCACACATGTGACATGATCATTTCACGTGTGATTTGAAGCTCATGTGGTTTTTCTGTATCATAACTGACCTTCTAAAGACAGGTATGACTTGGATCCATGGAGAGGTGAGCCTGTGATGTCCACCCACCACTCTATAGCCTTGAGGTCAGGGTCTCATTGTCCTAAAGTACAAGAAGCACCGGGTCTGCAGACTATGCTAAAAGAATATCATTAGACTCTGTGTTGTGGGGAGTTCTAAACCAAAGTGAAAAACTTTACCCAAAGAAGCTTGGCTGTGTGTAAACTATCCTTCAGTACCTCAGACAAGAAAGATAGTATCATACTGGAATCCAGTTTCTCTAAAAATCAGCCCAAAACATGAAAATATGGTTATTTTAAGGAGCATAAAATAGCCTGTGACGACATTGTAAGTCGTGTTTGTATTATGCAACCTGAAACCGGGAAGACAGGTTTTGTTAAGTCGGGGGAGGAGGGATGGTATCAGGGAAGCAGTAAAACCACAGTCACTGTAATGCCCCTTTCTGTTTTCTCAACACAAATGTCTCAATGGAAACAACGTGGATGCTTCACACTTATTCTAAACTAAGGCTGGCAACTCACGATCACTGATCCTTCAAAACATTTTTAACTGTTTTCCCCACCTTTCTCTGCAAAGAACCAGTTGATTCTATGATTATCTCTACTTCCGTGTTTGTCGGAGGCTAAAACAATCAAACGTGTTACGACTGGTTTGATTACAACCAAGTAACGTGGAATTGTTCATCCTTAAACTGAAACGCAACAAGAGAAACCGACAGAGCCAGGTGCAGGGGGATTAATCTTTCACCTCAATGCAAATGGAACATTTCCATAAACTTGAAGAGGAAAATGTAAAGAGTTTTAAAAGTGTTGGTTTTAAATATTGTGGGAAATTATCCCGTAATACCCTAAGGAATTTTCAACTGAAGTGTCAACATTAAACACAAAGCAAGAGACTGGAATAGGTCCAAAGAGAAATCAGCAAAGTGTGAGTCATCACAACTGAAACCCCAGACATTAACCTCCTAAATGCCCTCTTTGGGTTTAATCACTTAAATATACTATATGTTGGCCAACCCTATGATGTCATTACCCTCTGACAGGATGTTGTTGAAGCTTCAGGTTAGTGACTTACGCTCTGACTGCTCAGGAGTGAGGACCAGGACAGTAATGGTGGTGTGGTCTGACTGACCAATGGCATCCGTCACAGTCAGCTGGAACTTGTATTTCCCAGACGTCAAATTGGAAACAATAATCTGGTCACTTAAACTGGTTTTCTATGAAATAAAAACAAAAACAAAAATAGGATGAAACAATGCCGTGTTTATCAGTGGCACAAATGAATGCTGTGGAGTTGTTCTCCTCACCTCGATAACAGCAAATGGATAATCTGTGAGCATAACCCAGTTATAGGACTCGATGCCATTGTCGTCCCTGCTTTGGATGCCGTTTAGTGTCACACTTTCCTTAGGCTGGACAACCAGATCTGGGCCTGCGTTGGCCACTGGTGGATTGTCAGGTGAATCTGTGGTGATGTGAGGTGATACAGCTGTTATTAAAGATAATCATAATTCACAAATAAACACCAGAAAAATTCTGAAGAGGGAACTGTAACCTTTGTGCTGTCAGCAACATTGTTCACTGACATGTGAGGACATGTAAAAACGGAATGTTTGTGTCCTCATATCCTCATCTGGGTTTTAAAGCACTGACTATACTTTATCCTGCCTGATTTTGACTGATGACATTATAACAATAAATTACACTTGAATGTTATATCTATAATTGATATTAAATAAATAATGTCTAGTATGAGAATTATACGGAAGATAATTAGGGCCACCTAAAAGAAAAACATAATCAGAATTCTGACTTCTTTTTTTTTCAGAATTCGTTAATGTCAGAATTCTGAGAAAAAAGTCAGAATTCTGAATTTAAAGTCAGAATTCTGTTGTTGTTTTTTCTTTCAGTTGGGCCTAATCCTCTTCCGTAGATTTTATTCTGAGCGATAAAAACGAAAAGTCTTGATCATATTTTACCTGGTGCTTGTTGCTGCGTTAGGTAGCTCTCATAAACCGAGTCCAGGATGTAACTGGAGTATCCCTGCTTCTTCACAAAGTGACAGGCGAATTTCTTCTTGTACAAACAATCGAACAGAAAGCAGGACTTGATCGAACCCTCCCCGTCGCCTTTCTCCATGAAGGCGGCGTTGCACCTGGGCTCTTTGCAGCAGGACATCACGCAGTCCCGGTACCGGTCCAGTTTGGGCGAAGAAAGGAACGTGGCTCCATCATTCACGGACATGTCGGTGTCGAGAACAAAATTGTCCTTACCCTTTTGGAAGTTGGTTAAACATTGATCAGCGGTGTTCTGTCCGGCGTTGGACTTCACCAAAATCACTAGAATTAGGAGAACAAGCGCTCCTGATTGACCTCTGACGAATGGATTCATTATAATGGTCCTGCGAGGGTTTCGAGTTCAATGAAATACACAAATCTGCTCAAGTGGAATCGAACAGGAAACGACAAAAGTGTTAGCCTGTAATAAAATAAGCCCCTTTAGTCGCAGAGGTGGGTCTAAAACACCAGCGTCCTTCCGCTAAACGCCCTCCTCAAAGTCACAGGAAACGAAATAAAGTCTTCCTGATCTTCAGCCAGACGCAGTCAGCGCTTCCACAGAAATACGACCTGGAACTAACAGCTATGAAACTATGATCTCGGTTAAAACCAGCTAAGAGGTCGACGACATTTCTCAGGTGAGTCACCTGAGAAATGCAGGAAGTGAAATTCTACTCCTGATGCCACTCCCTGCTGCCTCTGAAGCGTCAAGAAAACAGGACTCAAGTGTGAGAAAACACACAAGGTGGCCACTATATCAAGTGTGTGTGCTTTAAAATATTCAGGAGTGGTGGAAAATATTTCAAATAATGGCAAATGATAATGAAACATTATAAATACCAATACGGTACCAAGATACTCTGAAACCAATTTAAAATACTACTACATTTCAAAATAAAAAATTACATTATAATTTATTTAAAACTATATGAGTAAGTGCACACATATACTACAAGTGAGGCCTCACAGCTTAGTGGCTAGAGTATCTGGATTTGTTTTAAAAAATATATGTATGTATGTATATATATATATATATATATATATATATATATATATATATATATATATATATATATATATATATATATATATATATATATATATAAACACATTTTAATTTAATAGTTTGAGATCATAAGACACGTCAGTCACTCACTGTCAGATTGTTATCATTTCTTAGAATAAAATTAACAGATCAAAGTTAAATGTGTGAGTCATGGTTATAAGATCGTAAAACTGTGCGTGTGCACTATGTTGACCACAAGAGAAAAGTTTGAGTCACTCAATTACTTTCATACTCAATAGATTGAAAAATAAAACATTTAATTAAAAGGTTAAAACTAGTAAATTACAACAAAAAAAATTGCTTTTAAAATTTGTCAGTTTATATTTTCCTTTCATGAAAAGGTCATAAAACAGATCAAACTAAAGAAAACTAAATAATAAATGTTACAAAAGTGGGACATTCAGTTGTAACAGTAAACAGACATTAAATACTTAAAGTGATAATATGCAGTTTTGCTTGTTTTGGGCTCCCTCTGGTGTCCGTTTTAAATTACTGCATTAAACAGGTTACCAGATCGTTTCAGCTTCTAAACGCCAATATCTACCTGTTGAAATGTCTCCTCAGCCTTCACAGCTTTCTACAGGAGCGGTTATTTACTCTTTCAAAGAAATCAGCTGTGTTCAAGCAGGGAGAGATTGAAAAAAAAGCAGGAATCATGAGCTAAAAACACTCCAGCGCTAGCATAACAGCTAGCCACTTTGGGTTAGCCTAACCCTCGTGAGACACGTGACTTCCTGGGTACCGTGACGGCGACGGAGATCTTGCAATCGTGGTTTTCCGGCTGTAATCACCAGATGGGGCTAAGTGACTTTTCATTAACTTTGTAAAGGGTCATATTAGCACATATTGGCTCAAGGAAAAGATTTAAAAATCTGAAAAAGTTGCATATTATCACTTTAAATATTTAAAGCTTGTTCAGATACTTTGTAAAAACCTGTTACATAAAATGTGTTGAATGTTTGTAAAACCTAATTCAGAATGTGCAAATAATTAAATTAATCAAGTAAGTGGTCCTATGAGTAGGTGTGACCTGATAACTATTGAGACTGATTGATGAAAAATGTTAACATACTGTCATTCATTTTGATGTAATCAGCTTTATATAACATCTTCTCTAGAGTTAGTGTTCAGAATTCCTTAAACAAAAGCAATTATAAGCAAACAAATAAATAAAAGGGAACGTGGCAAAGGTTTTTATACAAGATTGCTTAAGAAATTAAACGTTTTAATCCTGTTACGACCCAGCTCGTTGGGTCACAACATAAAATGGAGACTGAACACAACGTAGGAAGTTTAAAACTTTTTTTATTATTAAATATAGCCATTCTGGTTAAAACCACAACATGCAGCAGCCCCAGTTATCTGGGTCATGCATGCCTCTGCACGCTGTTTATCTGCACTCATGTGAAACCTGTTCATGCAATCAGAGCCATGCAGATGCTGCACTACCACAGCTTTGTCAGTATGCAGAGGGGCATGGCAATGCATAAAACTAACATTGAAGAATATGTTTTTACACATTTTTTAAAAACACACAAAAAAGCTCTGAATAAACCAAAGTATATATAACACGATTACACGTTGAGACTGCGGACCTGATTTTTAAAAAATATGTAACTCATCCTCATATTTTAGTGTTAGTAAATCCTTGATCTGTTTTTCAGGTTTAGTCCACAAGGTGGTAGTACGGTCCCTCCAACAGCCAAAGAAGGAACTGACAATAAACAACTTGATTATTTGTAAAAACATGTTTTTTGGCTCATTCTCTCTCAAATACAATATAATCATCAAACTATCATTTAGATTCACAGGACCCCCAACCTTGTTTCATAACTCTAGTCATTAAAAGGTGATTCACTGAGTGAATCATCAGCCTGAGCTGAGTCATAGCCACAAGTGAACCTTTCAACATCCGAGGAAGAACAGGAAGTGGCCTCTGAAGTGAGGAACCATGTTAAACAGATTTATAAAAATTCAACCAAACTGGGTCAGTTTTGAAACAATATCCTCGACCCCCTGTTGGTTAAAAGTTTACACTTTTACTTGAGGCAAACATATTTATTACTCCTGCTTTAATTTGTCCTCCTTTATGAGTCACCCTGTCAGGTTGGAGGTGAGAAGACCTAACACAGATCTCCACTCTTTAGGTCCCCCATTTTTAAAAAAGCCAGCCTGACGGTGCAGAACCAAGCAGTATAGGATGGGATGAATGAACTTGCTTGCTTGGAAAGGTGAGCAGCCAGAAGCTCTTAATAATTCAGTGTTTGTAACAGACGGTGCATCAGTGGGTGAACACGGGTGGCTATGACTGATGGATGGCCCCTGCCAAAACAAAAAAAACGGACCCCATTATTCATATCGTAATAGGATCTGTGGAAACTCTGGAGCCTGTTGATTCTCTCGTCTCACCTGCAATAATTTGGAATCAACAGCTGTGAATGTTTGACCTGCTGTTGGTGTTTGACTTCAGAAATATTGATGATTTGAGGAATTCTCCTTGACGTTTGGCTGCTTAACACCCACAAGTGCTTTTCTTCTCTTCATCCATTATGTAGGAGTGTGTAACTGGTGAATGGTGATGCCAATTTGACTTCAAGGCTTATTAAACGTACACCTGATAAAGGCTGTCTTATAGAGGACAGAGAAACTTCCACACTAGTGGAACCTTGGCTCACCTGTCAAGAGGGCCTGGCTAAGTGTCTCTAAAGCAAGAAGCCTTAGAAGATGTTTAAACATTTGGACTTTGAGAGCAATAAATGCTTTAGATCCTTTTACAAGGGAGGGAAGAAATGTGGAGTGCTGGTATGGTTATGATTCCTGTGCAGTGATCCGTGAGGCAAGAACAAAAGTGCAAATGGATTGTTTTATATTTTATAATCTTTTAGACATATATTCTATAAGCTTGAGTGATAATCCCTAGATGATTGCCCTTTTGCCTCTTCTCCTCTTTTTATTGCTGTAATTGACCTATGTTCTCCCACCTGCCATAAGATGGAGGAAAAGAACAAAAAGCAATTACACACCCAGTGAAATGCTTGCACACACACACACACACACACACACACACACACACACACACACACACACACACACACACACACACACACACACACACACACACACACACACACACACACACACACACACACACACACACAGAGTCATATCTCATTACCATCCTCCTGATAGTGCAGCCAGTGGGTGTTGCAAGAGGAGGAGGGAATGAGAGCAAGACAGTGAGCTTTACAGAGAGTGGAGCGAGAGGGAGGACGAGGACAGGCAGGGAACCAGAACCGGCATTAAAGAGACAGAGAGCACCAAAACTCAAGAAGATAACAGGAGATACGCGTGGGAGCTGCAGCCTCCTCAGAAAAGCAGGAGTTATAAACAGACAGAGGAGGGGAGTTTGTCTGCAGTGTTACAGCCTGTGGGTCTGTCTGTGTGCGTGTGAGTGTGCGTGTGTGTGTGTGCGTGTGAGTGTGTGTGTGTGTGTGTGTGAGTGTAATACAGATCAGTGTGCCTCCACGGTTCTCTTGAGGCCGTGGCAGCCATGGCGTCAGAGCCTAGCACCCAGTCCAGGGTGATGTTCCAGGCGGCGGACAAAACAGAGGAGCCGGCACATCGTAAGCTGGGCAAACTGACTGTGAAATACAACCGCAAGGACCTGCAGAGGAGGCTGGACATCGAGGAATGGATCGACGGGCAGCTGCACCTGCTGTTTGACTGTGAGGTAAGACAGGGCTTGCGCACACTGACACACACATGATATACACGGTGTTGGATGCCTGAGTAGGAGGTGAGGGGGAAAAGGGAGTGTAAGGGAGGAACGGAAACACTTAGGTGCCCTTGGTGGGTTATCCATCATGTATGTGAGATTAGAGGAGTGGAGGGGAGGCATGACTGCAGTTTTTGGCACAGAAGCCCTCGTGTGTCATCAGACTGACTGCAGTGTCAGCTGTGTGTGCACGTTGTAGTCTTTAAACAAGGTGATAAAGACTATTTTGCTGACTGATTGAAGCCATCAATGAGCATTTACAAGCATGCTGCAATCTCAGTAAAACACCTAGTATTGATACAGCTGCCATAACTCAAAACACATAATGAAGTTTCGATTTTAGGGCAAGTAGAAGTGAAATAAGAACACTAATTATGAATAATTTATCATAGATTGGAGGATAATTAATGCAGATTGTTTCTTACATCAAACAACTTTGCAGAAATAGAGATCATTTGTGGACATTAAACATGTTTAACTCTTTAGGATGGGGATTTTCTTTAATGCAAATGATCTCATTAATCATCATATTAAATCAATAAGTACTGGGGTTTACATCGAGACATCAGTCAGCTTGTACACACACAACAACAACACACACTTCATAACTCAATTTCTGTGCTGTGGGATGCAATCCAATTATGTCAGAGGCTCCATATTGACTTGCTTGGCATTCGCTGAGGGGAAACCATGGCAACAGATGTCTCAGCGCCCACATGAGGCAGCCTGGCACCGTGGATTTAGGGGTGTCCGTTAAAGAGCAGGAGCGACCTAACGATTGGATGATGAGATGTCCCGCCCACCCTTCGCTTTAATCTGAGAAGGCAAAAACAAAATATTTCTCATTTTATTGTCTAACTTTAGATGACATGCAGACATCTCCCTGCCCACCCTTATGCTGCCAATGGAACTCTTTGCATATGTCAAATACAAATGCTGCAGAGTGTGAAAAATAGTCCAACTGGCTGGTTGACTGTATTTATGTACAAAAATGAATCCAGAATTAAGTCTTGTTAGTTTAAAGTTCCTGCATCACACTTGTTCAGCTCATCTTCTAAAAGTAACAAGTGTCCTTGTATGAAAATTAGCACAAACTTTCAATAGACCGGCTGTTTGCATAAGTCACTGGTGTGGAATTGGTTGTGGCTCGTCCATGTGCACAGGGTGGTGCAATGAATTTTGCATGCGGCTCGGGGGAAGGTTACTCTGTTGGTTTTCAAAGTCTTCCACGTGGAAGCATTTACCATCAGTCCCTTGTGTCGCGGCCTGAATTATTTAGCTGCATCTCTAATTCATACAAGTACTGCCCGAGTCTGGAGTGGACTCCTGCACATTTCACACCTTTTAAAAAGTGGTAAAACATTCAAAAGTGTGAGGAAGAGTTCACACTTAATCAAATAAATTACGGGCCCATCTGGGCCCTGTGTATACTAATCCTGATCTCTGATCTATGTTTTCATTTGTAGTACTTTTTTTAAATTAAAGTAGGCAGTCTGTGAAATAACTGCTTCAGACAAAAGCTCAGTTTATTCCCAAAAATGATCTCAAAGCAATATTAAAGTATATTTCAGATTATAAAATTTTTAGCTTTTCATTTTCTCTTAACCACACCAAAATGAGTATTTTGATAAGCTGACAGCTCACGCCGCTGGCAGGAAAAGGGAAGGGTCTGATAAGTTAAACACACACCAGCTTCTTTTCATAACAAACTAATTTTCCAGGGAATGGCTTCCTTTACAGAAGCACAAGAAGTGTGGAGTCATAGAGTTTCATCTTATTATTTGTGTTTTATTTCTACAATAAAAAGGCACTGATTTTAAAAAAATTATCTATCTATCTATCTATCTATCTATCTATCTATCTATCTATCTATCTATCTATCTATCTATCTATCTATCTATCTATCTATCTATCTATCTATCTATCTATCTGGCTGCATGGTGGTGCAGTGGTTAGCACTGTTGCCTCGCAGCAAGAAGGTCATAAGTTTGAATCCCGTCTGCAGCCTTTCTGTGTGTAGTTGCATGTTCTCCTCATGCATTCGTGGGTTTCCTCCGGGTACTCCAGTTTACCCCACAGATCACAACATGCCTGATAGGTGTGTTATTGTAAGTCTCTTTGAATAAAAGCATCTAATAAATTAATAAACATAACACCCACATATATAAATTATCAGGTGTATTTTAGGCATTTTTGGGAGCTTTATATTATTATTATTATTAATGTTTATTTAACCAGAAAATGTCCCATTGAGTTTCAGAAACTCTTTTCAAGGGAGTCCTGGATTAGCACCTATAGGGCATGATGTGATTTGTGCAAGGAAACTGGAGAAATCCCACCCATGCATGGGGAGAACATGCACATAACACAGGTTATTTACCTCAACAGTACAACACAATTAAATACTATTAAGTAATTTAACGTCTGATGAAATTTTCTTGATTTTAAAACATACATTTGAGTCTTAATTCCTTAATTAGATCACAGCTGCAATCCTTCGAGACCCACTTAACATTCATGAATTCCAGTATTAGTGCCAATGTTCATTTTAGCTCTAGTCTTTTAACTTCAAAAAATGCTGCTGAGATGTTTTTTGCCTGGAGGCCTCATTAAAATGCAATGCTCCTCCAACAATAGCAGTAACTCAACCAGCTGAAGACTTTGAGTGTGCACAGCATGAAATCCTGTAAGTTAGAGGAAGAGTCGTGATTAATAGTAGAATAAATAAAGAAATAAAGAAAGTCACTTTGATATTCAATGGTGTTTTGCATGCTTCATAGAGGAAGACTGGGAGCAATAAAAATACACAAAATAACTTTTTACTGCAGCTTTAAGTTTATTTCTTACATTTATATTTTAATTTCATATTGAAAGCATTTTTCATAACTGCAACTGAAGCCAAAACAATCTTTTAAGGCAAATTTTAACTATTTAGTAATGCTTATAATAAAATACCAACAGGGTCAATGATACTAAAGCTAAAACATGCTGATGGAGTTACAAATTATCTTGTTATATAACCTAAATGTGTATTGTGTATAAAAATGTGCTTTTTTCAGTTAAAAATAAGTTTAAAGCACCAATTTTATAAACATAAAACAACAAAAACTCTTGAACCATCCCAGTCACAAATGATAAAAAAGAACAATTCATAGAAGATCCACAGTAATGTAAAGCATGGACCAAAAGTCCAGCTCTTGATTTATCCTGCACTCTTAGCAAAATCACAGAGGGTCCAACCTGGCAGTATGTATCAATTAGAGGGGGCACAGGGGACTCTGAAGAGGGTCCATCTATTTCACTACTCAGCACTTCCACATTGATTACCTCTCTACTCGTGTAGAGAGAGCTGTGCAATCAGCTTCAGCTAAGAAAATCCCCCATCTGGAAAATATTTCCTCTTACAAAAAAAAAAAGAAAAGCCACACTTGTCACATGTGAGCGTACCGCTGCTGACTTCAGACATCTGAGTGTTCATGAATCTGCTGATTAGCTCTTCTTGTTCTCTCTCAAAATGTTGTATGAAAAGTTTGTGATGCGGATCGACGACTTTGCTGTATTTGCTCTTGAGAGGAGAGACTTAACTGTTTACATTAAGTTGGTGTTAATCTCTAGATTTCATGGCAACTTTCGTGTGAACTAAAGGTCTGTGTGGATCTTTATACAGTATAATACAGTATAATAGATAAACTGAGTGTGAATCCTGTTTAAATCCATGATAAATTATCTGGAATTATCATGTGATTTTGAGCATATTAAAGATGCAAACAATCTTCTAAT
This sequence comes from Callopanchax toddi, assembly GCA_006937965.1. Classification (NCBI taxonomy): domain Eukaryota; kingdom Metazoa; phylum Chordata; class Actinopteri; order Cyprinodontiformes; family Nothobranchiidae; genus Callopanchax; species Callopanchax toddi. Next base: position 547,435 of record SSNR01000065.1, on the reverse strand, counting down.
AATGGCTAAGCTAAATGCTAAATCAGTAAACCATTCATGAATAATGTTAGTATAGGAGAATAAACCACTTTCATTTAACTTCTGCAATCAGGCCAGTGAGATGCTGGTTTACAAAAGTTTAACTTATCTTTTAAAATCTAATGTTTTACCGACATATTTATGCCTCTGACTGATTGTGCTCACCGCAAGAGAGAAAATGGCAGGATGCCATTGCAGTTTACTCATTTTCCATCCTCACTTTATTCTTTTTAGGGTTTGTCAAGGGAGGTTTCCTATTCATTAACAGAACATAAATACAAAGGCTCACTTACAATCAATTTAGGTTGATTTAAACTTAACTTAAAAGACATGATTTTAGATGTTTAATTTTAGGAAATCAGCTACAAAAAGACAACATGGGAAGAAAATGCAAACCTCACACAGACAATAATTATGCAGAAACACAATAGTAACAGACTAGTTCTGTTCACTTTATGTCTTTGTAATTTCCCAGGAGGAGGAGATCCCAGAGTTAGAAATCGACATAGACGAGCTGCTGGAACTGTCTGACGAAGGGCAAAGAACTCGACTGCAGGTGACTTCATCATCATTTGAATTGAAATGTATTATTAAATAAATAAAGAGTCTATATTAGGCTAATGTTCAGATTCATACTTTAACGTAAGGATTGATTAGCTTTAATTGTCACTGTAAGTGATATCATTCATTATCTGAAGCTATAGTTGCATCTTATGCCTCCTGCTATCTGAAACACTTTATTTCATTACACAAAAGAGATTTGTGATGATGTCATTACAAAATAAGAAAAGCTGACAATACACTGTGTTTCAGGGAGCTCAGACAGTGACTCATGACTTTGTGACAAGTCTGACCTTTAACATGCAAAAACACAAAAGACAATATAATCTATCTAGTAAAGATTTTTAATATTTTTGAATGCTTACATTTGTCCATTTAAACTTTGTACCTATATAATTATTAGTGACATGAGATGGTTTCAGAAACACTGCAGTCTTTCATGAAATTTCAGTTCATTTGAATACTTTTGAGGTCTTGGTTTATATTTATAAAACTTAATGACATCATCCTACCTTTTTTTTGTCGTTGACTTTTTATATTTGACATCAGGTATTGGTTTCACTTTGTCTTTCAAATTGTTTGTATATAGTATTATCTTTATATGATTTTTGCACTTATCAGACCATAATAAACATATATTTTTGTGTATACCAATGACACATTTTAATGTGAACTCTTATACTTTTTTTTTTTTGTCTTTTAGGAGTTGTTGCAGGAATGCGGAAAGCCAAAAGAGGTGAGATAAAAATCAATGAACAAAAACATAATTACCGGTAAAAGCCTATTGCATGAGGCATATAATCCATTTAAAGTTAAATACAGAGTAAAAATTCTTCCCTCACAGGATTTTATCAACGGGCTGCTCTACAGGATAAAAGGTCTACGCAAAATGTCAGGTCCCTTGAAGAAATAATTATAGGTCAAATTAAAAATCAAGACAACATGGAGCCTCTTATTCCCCTATCACATTAACCATTTGGATGCCTGGATGTGTGGACGACACATCAACGGGACATTTATTTTTGTCCTTTTCTCTTCTTCCTGGATCAGAATGGATTGTTTTTTCTCTTCATTTTATGAACTCTTCCAAAAAGATTTAACCCCCATTAGCATACCAATAATGTGATCAAAAAATTGTCATATTATACTCCAGATGGACTCTTTTATTTTGTGTAAGAGTGTACATTTTCAGTTTCTTATTTATGTACAGAAGCATTTTTGTTCAGGTAACTGTTGTTGGAATAAAATCGAACATTTTCAAAACGAGACTGTTGGTGAATCATGGAAAGGGTGACGTCAAACCAAAATGCATTAGATGATAATACACAAAAACCTCCAAAACAAACCATAAATTACTCTCAACGCATGAAGCTACTCTGCTCTCACTGTTGCTCTTCAGTATGTCTTGCTGCCCTTTGTCTGGACATAACTGAGAGATATTCCCAGAATGCAATGTTCTGTTTTCTGGCATAAATATTTCAGCAGAGTGATGGAAACAATGGAGGCGTTGACATGTCAGGTCTAGGAGTAAACACACTGAAATCAGCCGCAGGATGTTCCATTAAGCGTGCACCCATTACCCTTCATCCATTTCCTGTCTGTGGTGGTGGGCTGGTCTGACATGGCCTGAAAAAGGCAAACACTACAACAGCCTCTATGCAGACTCTAATGGAGCAAGCCCCCGAAGGAGAGTGCAATTATGGTTTCCCCTCAGTTAGCTGGACAATAATGCACACTGATGAAACTGCACTCCGGTCCTCTCGATGTCATACACTGGGGGTCTTTTTGTCGAGGGCTCTATTACAGTAATTTATATATTTGACTTTCTCCTCTGATGCAGAAGCTTTCCATGCAGCAAGACTTATCCTACAAACATCTACCAGACTGAGACAGTTTCATCATCTGATGTAAAAAAAAAAAAAGGTTTCTGTGTTAAAAATAAACCTCAAAAATGTGACAGAGCCAAGTAGTTTTGATTCATTTATAATTAAACTACACATAAGGACAGGAAAGTCAATGCTTATGTCAGAATAGCAGCTAAACATAGACTAGAAGAATGGCAACACAAACTAAACAAAGGCTTCAGTGATCCTTTCATACCGACTCCTCAGTGTGGAGCTGACAATAGTCTCAGATTGAGCGTCATCCCAGATGAGCTCATGATCTGTCTGGTTTCTGCTGTAAAGAGTTAAAAATAGCAAAGTACACTTACAACCAGGCTTTGTTGCTATTAAAAAGTAGGACCCTTAACAAAAATAATGTTTCTCCTCCACTTTGACAGATTTATCTTTCACATGTAACAGCTGTACAGGTGTTGCTGAAACACGAACATCTTCTACAAAACTGACTTCTATTTTTTTGTGCAATCCACAAAAATAAGTGACATTTCAAATATTATCTATATTTTATTGCATTTAAAGGGCCCTGTGAAATCCAATTTCATCATTTTTCAGAGCTTGTTTTCTTTCCAACATAATTTATTTATTTATTCCCAGTTTTATTTTTCAGAATTTTTTTTTGATTAAAATATGTTTTTCAAAATACAAAACTGGAAAAAAAAAAATATATATATATATATATTTGGGAAGAAGAATAAGCTCTGAAGAAAAGATATAAATAGACTTCATAGGGCTCTACGTTTATGTAAAGGTCATGTTTATATTTAGGTCACAACTAACTACTTTTAATGCACATTTATGAGACTCAGCAGAAACCATAAACAGGGACAGATTTTCCTGTGTACAAGTGGCTAGAATAAGCTGGTGTGTTATGATGGGAGTTTGGAGATAATAGGTAGTGTTTTAATTTTCTAAGTTGCTATTTTATGAACAGTAAAATGTCACTTGAGGCTGAAGATCAAGTCTTACAGCTGTGAAGGGCCAGAGCCTGATAAAGCTTTCCTATCATGTCTTCCTCTTCTTCTTTGGGGCAGAGTAGTTGGTGGTGCGATGCTCCATCCTGTCATATTTATCATGGCCTTCCCTGGGGAGATAATAAGAGCGTGGATTGATAATTCATCACAATAAATACTTTATATTCATGCTGCTTAACAGTATGGCAGCAGCCTGTGAACATTTATCTGGGTCATGGTATGCATTCCAAATCATCTTTCTTGGGGAGAATAAAGATTTCCATGCGAGGCCCTACTTTGAGTCATGACCTAGAATCTTACAGTGTTTTTGATGATTAATGGATGTTCTGCTACCTGAAGCAGCGGTTGCAGTACAGGTCTCCATCACAGGTGTGGCAGCGGAGGGAGGCGTCTTGGTTACAGATGCAGCACCATGGAAGCTCTTCCTCATCACTGTCTGACGGCTGATGTGCAACGGCAGCTGGGGAAATCTTGCTTTTTGGTGCAGGGGCTACAGTCTTTAACATACATCAAATGAAAAGTGTTTTAAATATAATCTAGTCTGAAACAATTATGAATTTGTTGACAGCTGTTTAGTACCGGTTTTTTAGAGGTCTTCTTCTTTTCTGTGTTCCTTGGGCCACTCTGCTCTACAGGTATGTTGTATCCACTGGCTTCATCGAGAGCAGTTTCTTCTGAGAGCTGGAACCAAAGAGGAAGTTCAGAGCAGGCATGTTGTTCACATCACAATGATTAAAATGGCCAAACAGCAGCCTCTTGTGGCTGCCATAGCAGGTCTGAACTAGTTAACATAACAGAGTGTGGTGATAGATTCATTATTAACAAATTAACAGAATAGTATGAGCTCTGTATTGTGTTATATCCCTGACCTGTTTTAGCACCCTTCTCACAGCTTCTTCCTCAGTCTCCTCCTCACTGTCAGGTTGTTGAAAATCCTCTGCGGTGACTAAATGTGTAACACAACAACGCCAGCTCATCAAGACACAGGCATATTAACGTCTGTGATAACCACAATGAATTTCTGCCACAAAACTATGGATGATGGGTAAGATCGGTGTGCCAGTAGCTCTAAGAACCTTTATTTGGGTCCTGTCCCTTTAACTGTGCCAGTCTCTTGGCCATATCGAGGATCTGATCCTGGGTATGTCGCTCGTTCCTTAGTTCTTTCATGGCTTCCTCAAGCAGACGGTCTTTCTCTGCCTCCAGCTGTTTGACTGCTCCCTGGTTGTCCTCCATGTTCTCATCCAATGCAGCCCCTTCCCCTTTGTTGAGATCATTCATATCTACACCTGCAAAAAAGCGTTTGTTATATTTAGACAATGATTTTTGCATATTCAAACTGGGTAAGACTGTTACATATTGGAACTTGTGACTCAGGAAATAACTAACTGCATTCTGGATTTGAATGTTGGTTGTCAATAACAACTTCCTCTGTCATCTGAATTAACAAATCATTGGCTTGTTCAGTCTGAGTCCGTTTGTCAGGAGGCTGGTGCACCTGCACACATAAGCACTTAAACATGTGAGCAATTAAACATTCAACTATAAGCTATTATATTGAATTATTCAACATTTTAAAAGAGCTGTAAGCTGTCTGAGAGCTTGTGAACAAATTAGCAGTAGACTCACAGGAGGAGGAACTTGAGATGGTGGTGGTTGACCTCGTAGAGCAGCAAGACGATCCTCCATCTCCTCTGCAGAAGGCACAGGCTGAATGGGAACTTTCAGAGCAGCAAGGCGTGACTCGAGCTCCTTCTCAGAAGGAACAGACTCTGAAGAAATGATAAAAAGTTGTCTATTGATTTTACAAATGACAGGGTTCTTACAACCTTGCCAAAAGTCAAATTTAATAACTTTTCAAGCTTTTTCAAGGTGAGTTTTCAAGATTTTCCAGCACCTTACACTAATGATGACTGGAACATCACACACAAAAAGACAATAAAAATAGGGCTAAATGTACCATAAAATATTAATTCTATTATTTGTCAGTTGTTATACCCATATTTACATTTTCCCAATTAAAACCTGCATTGGGATATAAGTGCAGGCAAAAAACAACTTGGATTTATCCATTTTCTAAGGATGTTTTTATCCTATAATGTACACACATGCTTTAAAACTTTTAAAATACCACATTAACATTCAGGCATTCTCATATATTTCAAAAATTCCTAAAATAGATTTTCATGGCAATTGCCAGATTTATTCAAAATGGTAGCTGGTGAATAATCTAATTACTAGGTTTAGTGTCCTCTTTCAGCTTTTGAAGTCTCTCAGCAATAGCTTGGTCTTCTTTACTCAGGCCTTTAAATGGTAGATGGCCCACTTTGCTGTTTCTGCTTCCTCCATGTGCAGCAGGTTGAGCTGACTGCCCTTGTTGTTTGGCCTCCAGCGCAGAAACTCGTCTGTGGTTGGAAAAAAGAAAAAAAAAACTGATTTAGATATTACACAACTCCTGTATTGGTAAAACATGTTTTTTACAAATGTGATCATACACTAACTTTTTGTAATTTTCAGGAGGGGACCACCTTCCAGCATTGTTTGAAGACTCCCCTCTGAAAATAAGTTGTAGAGATGATCAAAAGCTGCATTTGGAGTTTATGGTGAAGGGTGAGGTTGGATGAAGTTTACCTTGTCAGATTACCATGGCACTGCTTGCAGACCTTCTGCTGGGTGTTGCCACAGCGAGGCACCACAGCATTAAAAGTCAAACAGCTGGAGCAGAAGGAGCGTCCGCAGCTCTTACAGCCCAGCTATGAGGACATTAAATGTCAATATTAACCGCGGGCTAATAAAAACACATTAACTCGGACAGACATGTAGCTGACTTTTAGCAAATCCTTACCTCCTTTTTGAAGAGACTAAACTTTGATGCACAACCATAACAACGACTGTCCATGCTGTCGCGTGTAGTCACAAAACGGTAAGGTTACAACTGATGTGTTTTTAGTAGGTGAAGAAATGCACTTAATATATAATATTTTCGAAGTTAGCCATCAATTTTTCTGCTTGTCAACGATGCCATTATCAAAACAGGAACTAAACCGGAAATGTAGTATGAATAAGTTTGGCTTCTTCCTGTTTCTGGTTCCTCCAATCAGCTTTCTCCATATTCTCTCGCGGGCGTTGTTCAAAACACAGACCCCACAGCTCAACGGCGTTGTTTCAGCGTTAGCTGCAAATACTCAGAGAAAGGAACAAAAAAGGCTTGAAAGCGGTATGGAAGCTAGTAGAGTATCGGTTATTTATTTTACTGCATGGTTACTGCATGCAAAAATCACTAATATTGTGAACCTTGACAATCGTTCTCGAGGTTAAAGCGACTACTAACTAATTAGTGTGTTAGCTTCTCGTGTTCTTGTAGCTAACTAGCATACTGGAAGCTTGAGGTGCATGATTTGTTTCTTTGTTGGGCATTCATTTGATTACTCTTAGTCTTGAAATAAAAGGTTTAATGTTGATAATACGTTCTATCATATATGATATAATGTTAACACTGAAACGAAGGAGTCGTACTTTAAAAATATGTTGTTGCAGTGTAATTAAACAAGAAAATAGTTATTAGGCATAAGGAAGATATATTTTAGTAAGCTGTGAACAGAAATGAAGTGAATCGGTTTAAGTACAAACTTAGCTGTAGAAGTCTGAACACTTTAGTTTAATATAAGCTATGTGATCTATTAAGTTTAGCAACGTGCAAGATTTTTCTTTGCACAATCAGACCTAGAGCACCAGGAGCAATAGAGCCAACCAGTTCTTATCAATCAGTTTAGTTTTTTAATCAGATGTTTGTGCATAAATAGGTGTATGAAATTGCATATCTATTGCAGACTTATAAAACATGCACCATTATGTTTGACATGTCATTAAAAGGCCGTAGTTCCTCGGGGATTTGTATCTTTTTTTAATCCAGTCTGGTATTTTCTGTTTATTCCCAGTCCAGACTTTTATCCAGGTTGTCACCTGGGTGTCTGTAGTTCTGTCCCAAAGCAGTCCACAAGTTACCCTTACTTTGAATCTTGTGTATCTCTTACAAACCCTACAACTGCTGAGTATTGTCCCCTTTTTTTGGAAAATCAGTCTACCCAGATCATTTTAATTTGGAATAATTTGCTTCTTTTAAACTTTTGGATTGTAGTTCAAACAGAAATTCAGAGAAAATGACAACAAAAAGAAGCATATGTGATCTGACTGCTTGTCTTATCAGGAGTTATACAATTTTGATCTCAGCCACACCTCTGTAAAAGTTTTAATTTGTTTTTTTTCTTCCTGTATTTTAAATAGTTGGAAAGCTGTAGAGCTGGTAAATTCTAGCAAAACATCAGACAGAGTTATGAATATTTAATATGTTTACTCAGACTTGGGACATTTCATGCTTTTATTGATGTTTTTGACAAAATGATTGAACAGATAATTCCCTTGAAATATACTACAGCCAAAACAACAGATTAATATGAACTAAAGTAAAGATGAACATGATTAATGAAGAGTGAATTTTAAACATCTTTGCAAAAAAAGTACTCAAAACATTTTTATGTAATTGAAATGATGTTTTTTTTTTTCCCCTTAGGCATCCAGTTTTTATTTCTACAATGGCAGAAGGAGGAGATGTGGATTGGGAGCTTAGCAAAGAAAACATCCAGCCACTGAGGCGGGGCAGAGCAATATCAGCTTTACATCAGGCCCTCAGTCAGCAACAAGATGGACCCACATCTGCAATCAACCAACAGAGACAGTAGGATAATATGTTAAACTTTGCTATATTCAGTTCGGGAAAATTAGTAAGTAGTTTTCATTTTACAAAAAACTTAGTCTGTTTCTGTTTCCTCAGGGCCTTTGAGTCTGAGCTTCGAATGTATGATGGAGACGATCCACTTAGTGTGTGGGATCGGTGAGTGAAATATTTTAAAAGGGTGCATTCATAGGCACAGCTCTTCAAATCTTCCAATAATCTTGACAATCTTGGTTCTGATTTTACAGGTACATTAAGTGGATAGAACAAACCTTCCCTCAGGGTGGAAAAGAAAGCAACCTCACCACATTACTGGAGCGGGCTGTGACCAGATTCACGGACGAAAAAAACTATCACAATGACCCTCGCTATGTTGATCTCTGGATCAAATTTGTATGAGCTCTAGTTGACTAATTTTGTTGTTCTGTCAAACAGATTTAGTGGGGGTAACCTTTGTTTGTGTTGTGTGTCACCAGGCAGAGAACTGCCCAGAGCCCCTGGATGTTTACAGGTACATGCAAGCTCAAGGAATCGGAGTGACACAGGCATCCTTCTACATTGCTTGGTCAGAAGAGTTTGAGAATCAGGGCAATAATCAAAAAGCAGACCTGGTTTATCAAGAAGGATTTAAGATGCACGCTGAGCCACATGATAAGCTCTCCCAGTTTCACAAGTATGGACCAGTTTCATGCAATTTTTCTATGAGTTGAACTATGTTCTTTCTCCAAACTGTTTTATCATAATATTTTGTATTTGTACTCACAGGGCTTTCCAGGCTCGAGTGTCCCGACAGGCGTTATCAAACATGGATAAGGACAGTAGTGATGATGAGTTGAAACAATCCGAGAGAGTTTCACTAGCAGCCCTTAAACATCGAGGGAAAAAAAAGGCCATTGCTCCTGTCGTGAGAGTTGGGACAGCAATTAAAAGTATGCATTTCTGCTGTGAAACCCTTAGCTGATGTTACCAGTACTGTTACTGTGTTTTTATGTTTTATTGGTTTTGCATGCAGGTATCTCTGTAGGTCTGCAGTCACAGAGTGCCCCCATTCTTGGCAATGTCTCAAACAGTCAACTGCTGATTTTTGATGAGAGCAAAACTGAAAGTGCCGGTCCATCAGAACCAAAGTTGGAATCCTGGATGGCTCCCCCCACATCAAGGGCAAAGGAGAATGAGCAGAGGCCTGAGAAATGGAGTGACATAAAGGTATAAGAGAACAGTTATTGTGTGTTGATGCAATTGCAGTTCATTAGAAGTGGTTAATTTGCCTTTTTTATGTAAATATATTATAGATGCCTCAGAAAACCAAATTTGGGCATAAAGTTATGGCTCCACCACCCGCTAAACCCACCTTCCAACCATTTGTTGAGGAGTCAGACCAACCTCCAACCATGTAAGTAGAATCGTTTTTATTTTATAAGAGAAACAAAAAACGCTAGATGCGTTTTGTAAGAATTTACCTGTTTACTGATCATTCATTTTAGAGTTCTCAATTTAGACCCGACCTGATCCAACAGATAAGGTCTGATGTTTAAGTTAATTGTTCAGGCTGCTTCGGGTTTGGACAGAAAAGAGAGAGGAGGGAAAATCTCGTGTCTGCTGCTGGAGAAGCGCCCTGTCTGTGACAGCAGCGCACGCGGGCAGCAGCATGCATCAGCGCGCGTGACAGGCTGTATGCACAGCAGCGCGCTGGTAAAGAAGCGCTCTTTATGCAAAGTATTACATTTTTATCAGTATTTTTTATGGTTAACTGGCTACTAAAATAGTGCACATTTATTTTTAGGCTGTGGTAAATGTGCCGACTCGGTCGCTCCTGTTCCAGCTGGTTGATTGTCCAAACTTTAAATTTTGACATCATCATTATTATTATTAGGAAATTATTTTATTGGTTTAATGTTTGTTCATGTTCTTAAAGTTTGGTTTTAAGTTTTTGATAAAGTGTTTGAGTTAAAGTAGTGTGCTCTGTGCTGTGTGTGGAAGTTTTTTCACCCTCCTTTAAAAAAACAACACTCGGGTTCGGTCGGGTCCAGTGTTTAATGGGCCGGGCCGGTTCGGGCTTCACATCCTTAAGGTCATTTTGGGTTTGGATTAAATGTTTAGGCCTGTTGAGAACTCTGATTCACTTCATAATCATTCAGTTGTTTTAAGTTTAGCTTTTTTTTTTAATATTTAATATTTATTCTGTTCCTCCTTCAGGACACCATGTAAGATCAACCCAGCAGTGAACACAGTTTTGTCAATGCGTAAGCCAAGCAAAGATGAAACCCCTCTGAAAAGACTGCAGGATCATCAGCAGCAACACATGGAGGCAGAATCAGGAAAACTCCAGGAGCAGAGCATGTACTGTAAGGAGCTTTTGCTCAGCGGCGCCACAGAATTCTGCTTTGAGGAACTTCGTGCTGAGTGCTACTTCAAAAAGATTTCACAGGACGCCAGAGGGAAAGAAAGTCAAGCTTCTTCCAGTGCTGCAAATTGATGCTTAAAAGAAAAAAAGTTAAGCATTTTTTTCACCTAGTTTTTACTATTTTATTTACATGTACTGCCATGTATAGTTTGTTGTTCATGTGTAAATACTGTTGAGGAAGACAATTGGGGAAAAGCTGTCAAAGGATTTCAAATTCAGAATGAAAATGTATAAAATTCAAAATACCAAGCTATCTATTAAAAAAAAACATCTGCAAATATGTAAACGGCATTTATAGTAAAGTCCTGCCTTTTGTTTGCCCACTCGGTTCCTAAATTCAACATTTGTCATGTTTTCTTCAGAATAGTGTTCTATGTGTGCATCTTTTTTTGTCTCAAATGCATTTTTTATTACGTTTTTTTCTTTTTAAGACATTCAAATATGGATTGAGTGAAGTGAACCTTCTGGACTTAAGTCTCAGTCTGATTGAACACATTTCCCAAATCAAGTGTTAAGGATGTCTAATAAATGTGTTGGAACATGTGACTAAAAACTTGAGATGTGTGTTTGTGAATGACTGAGATGTGTGCAAGGCACTATATATATGTGTGTGTTTACCATATTTGGGCTAATCTAGTAAGCGTCTGAGAATTTTTAAGTATTTCTTTCAGTTGGCTACATTTCATCAGACAAAAGCTGTTTAAATAGCTGTCATTTGAAAACAACGTGTATTTGAAACTCAAGTAAATATCTACAAAAAAGTAATTTTAGTGCAGTTAATTTAGTATATCTGGACATACAAAACATTTTTAAAGCAAATGGGAGGATTTTTGCAGTTTCTAAAATAAATGGAAATTCGAAGCACAATAAATAAAATACAGTGCAGAAATGAGCCCAACCTGCAGCTCATCACTCCACATAAAGTAAGAATATTTTAGATTTTCCACGTAAACAATGATGTAAGTAAAACAATTTTTTTGCAGTGATATGTGATAAAAAAGGAAACTTCAAAGTCTTCTTTCTGCAAACACACACAGCGCAGGTCTGTAACTAAATTTTATTTCAAGAACTTTAGTGTCTGCAGATTTAAAATAGGTTGTTTTGGTCATCTGATAAAAATGTCAGCAGACTCTGATGAGAAACTGTTTTGTCTAAAGTTAACATTCATCCCAAACAGATTTGAATGCAAATGTTTAAGACATTTTGGCAGCTTCTATGACGATTGTCATTTTAAGTTCTGTTTTACATAACAAGCCCTTTGGCTAGACATTCAATTTAAATCACTGTTTCCAGGACATTCCTGACTGAAACTGCAAACAAAAAACTCCTAATGTAAAGATTCTTTGTGTCATATAAAAATCAAACCTGAATGCTTATTCAGGTCCATAAAATCTATAAAAGAAATATTGAGTCAGATGATAAAATACACCCACACAGTAAATATCCATGACAATAATGATCATAAGAGACGGAGGGGGCAGCCTCCCTCACCCCCAGCAGGCAAATCTGTTATTGTTATGCAGATTAGTTCACTGACTGTTTTTGATGTGTGAGAAGGATGCTGGTTATATTGGTCTATTGCAGTACTTATAAAACGTCCTCTCACATCAAAATGCCATGTGCTACATGAATGTCCCAAATCTGGCTCAGTCTTGCAGGCAATTTCTGCACGAGTTGACCCTAATACATTTTTTCAGCTTTGAGTCTTGTAGCTGCTGTAAATTATTCAGAGAATCATTGTGGTGGGAAGAAAAGAACTGTCTCACTTGAGCATTGTTAAGGCGGTGATGTAACTTTAGTTTCTTGTTCCTCTGTTGGACTTTTAGGTGACACTGCTCAAAAGTCACTTTGAGGATGGGGTGGTTATTGCCACTGTTCATCCAGATACAACAGCCCCTCCTGCCATCTGTCACGCCTGACCCTGCCGTTTCATGGATAATGCATATGACTCTGAACAGCAGCACACCGGGTAAAAGCTGCACCCTCGGCTTCTCGTGTCACTCTTGTAAAGGAGGCAGAGGGACAGAGATGAAGGGTGGGGAGGTGGATGAAAGGTATCCCAGGTGATGAGGTGTAGAGGAGCTCTCCTTTCCTCACTGTCACCAGAAACCAGCTTAAACACACACACACACACAAAGTCACACAGTGATCAGTTCTTTTGCAGACCAATCAGGGAGTAGGAGGAGGCAGAGAAGGAGGGAAGTGATAAAGAGAGAGGGAAAGGGAGGTAGGAGTGAGTGTGTGTGTATGTGTGGAAAGCGCAAGCTTGAGAGGGAGAGGAAGAGAGAAGGTGAGGGGGGTGGATGGATGGAAGGAGCTATATGGGGCCATGATATTCTCTCCTCCTGGATGCTGCCTTTCCTTTTCATGGCTTTGTCCTTCTTTTGTGCAGCGTCCCTGGGAGCAGGCACCGGTACACGGCGCAGCTCTCATCCACAGAGCCGGGGATGAATCAGCCCCAACAAAGAGCCTGTGAGATGGCAGCGTGTGCTTCTGCCTGGAGGGAGGAACGCATCAGGCTTTCCCAGGCAAGCGGCAGCCTGCAGTGTGCTCTTGCTTGAGAGCCAGCCTTCCTCGCCGCTGAGACAGAGCTATGTATCTGCCGTGCGTGTGTGTATGAGTGTGGATGTGAGTGAGCAGTGTATAATGTGAGGGTGTGTGTGCACACACTCTTGCTTCCAATCCTTCGTGGAGGAGAGAGGCTCTCCTCTTCTCTGCACGGCAAGGTAAGAAGGATGGACTGGTTTCTTCTTTTATGTTTTTCCTCTAACAATGATTTATCGCTCCAGAGCTTTGGATGCTCTCTCTCTAAGATGAGGAGAGAGGGTTGATGTGGGAAGAGGAAGGGGGGAGGAAAAAAAGAAAAGAGGGTTAACGTCATTGATAAAGAGCAAGTATGGCATCGTTTTGCTTCATCTGTGGTGGAGGAAGAAGGAGGAGATGGAGAGGCTGTGAGTGAAATGCAGCACAGGCAGGTGCAGATGAGGAGGGAAAAGGGGACAACTCATGTTGTTGGATGCATTCAAAGATGGACCACATTTTAAAAGAGGAGTCCTCACCTTCTGCTTACCCTTCTTCCTCAAAATCCCATCATTCTTCTTCTGCTTCCAACCTCCAATCCAAAGGAATGATAAAACCTCCCTTTAAATGCTCTGATTTTTTAAAATGCACTTATCAAATTCAATTCCTGCTACTGTTGTGACCACGGTGAAAACACTTCCTGTTTTTATCACCATGTGTTTGTGTGTGTTGACTTCTCAGGTGAGCATTTATCAGCTTCTACTGATTATTGTCACTTTATTAGCTGATGCTGTGGGAAAACAGGAGCAATATGTTGGTAACTGACAGTGACATAAGTTCTGAACATTTAGAAAACCTGTTGTACAAGAGCTTGCATAAATGTGGGAGGCAATGTTTGAACTGTTCTGTTTGAATTTGGATTTGAACTGTAAAGAAACAAAATCCCCACAGCACCGTGGAAAGTCGAATTGCAAAGTCTCTCTATTAGTGTCTTTATCAGATGTTAAGTGTCGAGCAGAAATCAATCTAAGGCTAAGGTAATTTAAAGAAGTTCATGGATTTTTGTTTCAATCCAGAGCTTTAAGATCTACAGTCCTGTCAGTCTCTATCACAACCAGTATTTTGTTTTAAAATAACCCCTGTTTTTGACTTATTAGTGCATCACAAAAGCATCAGAAGGGATTTGCTTTGTGGCAGAGAGAAAAAGATTTATATTATTATATATTCAGTCGCGATCAAAACGGGCTACAGTCTGAGGATTTTGTCATGTCTGGTGATGATGAAACTTGAAGTAAAAGCTAGTGTCTCAGGTGACTCATTGATATGCAAGGAGAGAAGGGAAAGGGTAGAGGAGGCCTGTTGCACACTCACACACTTTCAAACGGCCTCACACACAGCTGGACGACTGCTCCACTGAGGGTGATGTCTACACTCAAACACCCTCTGATTCTTTCCCTATTTTGACTTATTTTTCTTGCAGATTCCTGCAGTGAACAGACACATACAGGAAGTGATAGCGACTTCTTGCATTTACACTGTGTTTTTTAGGATTGCTTTCAGGAATGTCAAATAAGGAAGAAGCTCTGAGTCCAAATTAGAACTGCATGACCTGACTCTTCTCTTCAGGCTGGAACAGCACTCATGCTGACTGACAGAGAAGAGCAGTGGATTCTGTGCAGATTGATACTACAAAGGAATGTGTGCATTTTTCTTGGAGAAAAGCATTTGGATTTTATTTGAAAAACAACAAAGCATAAATTGAAGCTTTCAAAATCTCATGCGTGTACAGTAAAGCTTGCACCGCATCCCAGGGCATCAATAAATTAGACCCAAGGGAAAAGACTCAAGCTCACACTATTGGTCCAGAGTGATCATACGTTTCTATCAACAGTATCAAACTGTTCTTGTGAGAGCCAAGAAGATCTTTAATTAAACAAAGTGTTTGTCAGGGCTGCACTTCCCCACTCTCCTGATTCTGGCCCTTAATGTTGTAAACATATTGTTACTATGCATGAAGAACTGTACTAACAGATTGAATGATTTTTTTTTTTGTGATTTGTCAGCATTTAAAAAAACCAATACATCAAATTTAAGTCCCAGGATACCTAAAGTGTTGCATTTACAAAGCCATTATGTAAAGGTGTTTGAAGAAGATAGAAGCTGAAGCTTTTACTGCCCAGTTTTATGTCTACACGACTCGCTGCGAGGAAGAACAAACTCGTTTTCTTGTCCATATTCTCATCTAGGAGAATCAGTCCCATTATATCAGCTGACAGAATGATGTATGCACTCTGTTGATAACACTGTGTTGTCCTGAAATCCTCTTTACTGTGGCCTGTTTACTGCAGAGAAGCTGATGGAGAAAAGGGGTTGCATCCTCAGGAATGAGAGGAGATGCTCTCGTTGTGCTTCCAAATGTGAATCCACGTTATACAAACGTTGTTTTTTAATGACAGCTTTAAACACGCTCACTTTCCTCTAAGAGCTGCTGATCGTAAAGTCATACATCAGCTACATTTAGCATTTTAACTACTACACTGTCACATTTAGCTTGTCATAACAAGAACAATCATTTACTTAGGAAATTACAATATCATGCCTAAATGTTTAAATACATGTCCAGATAATAACGTTAAACATTTTGAAAAAAATCTGATTGCATACAGTTAAATCTAAACAATAAATATAGTTAAATATAAATGTTGAAACCTAAATATACCAGTTTTAAACTAAATACAGTATTTAGCAAATGCAGACTGCCATGAAACAAAAAGCAGGGTGAGGAGATCCCCTATATAAAGTCTCAGAATCCCTTTGATGAGTCCATTCACCAATGTGTAAGAACTCAACAGACTCACAGAGTCTTATCATCAACGGGACTCTGAGATGTTATATAGGGGATCATTTCACCCTGCTTTTATTTTGGTAGATTTCTTTCATTTTACACAGCCTGAGTTTGCTTCTTTGCTAAATATTTAGTTTAAAACCATCACCTTTACATTTATATTTCAACATTTAGATCTGACTTTATATATTTAGATTTTATTCTAAATATTTAGATTAAACTTTATGTGTTTAGATTTTATTTTAAACATTAGGATTTAGTTTTTATTCTAAATGTTTATTATTTACATAATTATTTGAAGCTAAATGGTGAAATATAGATGGGGGGGAGGTTACTCATAAACAGTAGTAGTGGATTTCTAAAAATAAAATACCAAGAAGGGTTGCCAAATTTGGTAGTTTGTTAACATAACCTCAGACAGTGTATCTGATCTTTTCTAAATCCATACAGAACATGATATCCTTATCCAGTGGATATGAGATGGAGAAACAGGGTCCATTTAGTAAAACAGCTCTTCTAACAAGTAAGGTCGAGAAAGATAACATTTTAAGTTTGAAACGTAGTAGAGCCAGATCTGGGGCCAAAGATAGCAAGGACAGGGTTTGGTCCAATCTGACACAGCAAGACGTCAGAAACTTTAAAGGGATACTCCACCAGAAAGTGATTTTTTTTTTGTCTATTGCCATATTCCTCATAGTTAGATCAGTGGGCAAAAACAATTTGTAAACAGTCCAGCTGTTTTCCTGATTCAGCAGTACTCTTTTAGCTTTAGCTTAGCGTAAAACACTGTAAGTGAATGGTACCAACTAGCATTGTGAGGAAAAGGTCCTTAAAACTCCCTCAGTAGTGATACTAATGATACTAATTCTGCTTAGTGACCTCAATAAACATATCGACTGCAATATCGACTGCAAGTGAAAAAAAAAAAGTAACACGAAGGAATTACAGGTACTATTTTAGACTCAGGACTACTTTATGACAAAGAGCAGCTGTAAGCCTCCGCTGAACGGCGCAACTTGCTCAAGGACATGATGCCTCAAAGACGCCTACGTCCGTAAATGCAATTATGCAAATACTGGCTACTAGACTAAACCTGTGTTTTTTGAAGATAATCTCTGCAGCTCCTGACTTTGTGTTATTTTTCATCATCTGTGAGGTTTGCAAACAACGTTCGGATACGTGTTTACGGAAGTAGGTCTACTTGGAGCCACTGCGTCATGTCCTTGCGCCGTTCAGCGGAGGCTTACAGCTTTTTTTGTCATAAAGTAGTCCAGAGTCTAAAATAGTACCTGTAAATCCTTCATGTTACTTTTTATTTTCACTTGCAGTCAATATGTTTATTGAGGCCAGGGAAGGACAGCAAGTACCAGATAGCTGGTAGATTTTTAATGTAATAATTTACAATTTGGCGCCCCATATTGGCCATCTTCTCCTTTTTTATTTTATTTAAGTTTTACTTCACTCTTACTCCTCCTGTCAATATTAGAACAAGACTGGTTTGGACTCCTGCTCAGATGTCTTGAACTGACAGCCCAAACCGTCACACAGAAGCCTTGTGTTTTACTAGCTACATAGTTCTCAGCTGGCCTTTTCGATTGAAATTTAAAAAGGAAACAGACAAACCTTCTGTAAGTTTACTTTAACAGAATTCCATGCAACTTTCAACAACTTGAAATAGTTCATTTGGAGGTTAATACATGAGTCTTAGTGTGATGCATCGCTGTAAGTTATGTGACATTTCAAATTCCCTATGACCCTACTGAGTGGATGTAGGTCCCTCCTATATACTTAAATATAAATGCAGGATGTACAGTATCTTTGCAATGTTAATTTAGTCCAACTTTTTTATGGCCACAATTTTTTTTTCTCAAGTCAACAACAGTTTGCTGCTAATTAAAAAAAATGCTAAAACTGGTCAAAGGCATTCATTTGCTAAGTTTTTGGGCATTATTTACACTGTGCTCCATCACATGAGTGGGACATTTATCACAAGCACAGTTCCTGTGCATCAAGGACTGATGTTGTTAATTAAAAATTGTTGTAGAAATGCAATTAATTTATCATATTTTAGTCTGGAACAAAGCACTGTCCAAAGATAGCATCACTATCCCCAGAGCAACTATCTGGCTTAAAACACAAAACTGTCTGAAGAGCTGCAGCCAGATTTGTAAAATCAGTGATTTCAGAGAGTTAGTGGATGCATACCATTCCCCAGCATTCAACTAAACACTTTTCTATGCATGATATGCAATATTAGATCACTAGCATGAAATATGCATGGTGATGTCATGTTATTCCATGTCGTTGAGTGCAGTTCATTACATCGCATGTTGTTTGTTGTCCATTTACAGTCATTGCATGTCTCTAGAGGTGACTTCAAAGAGAAATTTGATGTAAATCATAAACAATGCTGTTCTTCTGTCCGACCAGTGCCTCCTACCTTTATTTTATGCTTTCCCATGTTGGTGCATCTGTGTGTGGCACAATGCTTAAGAAGAGGTGACCACTCAGGGATCCCTGCTGCCCCCCTTGAGAGGCAGTCTCATTACCCTCAGAGGGCAAAACGGTCACCGTAATGAATCTGATAGAAGAGCAGCCTCCACGCTGCATCACATAGTCCAAAAACAGCTGCTGATCTGTGTCACTATGAACTACTGTAGCTGGAACCCCATGTGAGTTACTATAGTGGGATTATTCTCATACATGCATTTATAAAAACAAAAAGAGGATTACCTCATCTCCACCGTCTCCCACCCTCACCTCATTTGACATGAATCCTCTACAAAATAAACACGTGTCTGCTGCAAGAGAGGAGGGGGAGGAAGATGATGTGTACTAAAATTAGATCACTGAAAGACTGAACAAAATACTAATCCTGCAAGCTCAGTCACCTGCACATTCGCTACATTCCTCCATGTGTGCCATCAAGAAGCAAAGAAGCTAAAATGAGGGCAAATAAGGGGGGGGGGGGGGGGGAAGAAATCATTCAACAGAGCTGGGAGCGTTAACATCGAGTAAATCCAATATCTCCCTTATCTCTCAGTCTCCTCCCACTCAGCCACAACTCCCGCTCAGGGTGATTTGAACAGGAGAGGAAGGCGAGCGTGCCCACTCCTCTTCTGTCATGCTGTCTGTGGGAAACATATGGATTGCCTGGTTGAATTTCTGCTTGGCATGAGAGGCCAAGCTGCTCTGGCAGGTGAAGAAGCTCCATCCTTTGCAGGGGTAAGACTGTGATTGCATATTTGAGCCTTGAGAATGGGATGGGATTAGGTGATGGCATGAAATAAGCTGTCTGCTTTTCTCAATTTAAATTTCTCCTCATCTTTTTAATCTGTTTTCTGTGTTCTCACATCATTTTGAGCTTTTATTTCATGCTTTTATCTCCATTTAATTTGTTGCATCAACACAAAGTTATCCTAACAAAAATATACTAATGTAGCAGAATCTTTAAGATGATCTCATCCCCTCCAGCGCTTCACATCGCTGACAGCAACCGGCTGAGTTATGCCTCAGCACTTTGATAGATTCAAGACAAGCCACTGAGGCATAGGGTCAAGTCCCAGCAGCTTCCAGGGATGTGACCAGAAAGCGGGATCACGCTCTGTGAATGTTTGCCTCTGTGCATATCTTAGAAATCGATTGGATATTGTTATCTAGTCTGTCATAGGAGAGAGGTCACAATGGGGCCAAGTGCATGTGATTAATCCTTGTAAGTCAATACGTGCATCTACTTTTAAATTAAAAAATTTTTTAAATTATTGCACAAATGTGTGCATCTTTCTGAATATTTCCAATACCTCTGTGGTTAGTTCAAGATTCTGAAATGTGGATCATAATTTAAAAAAGTAACAAATGCTGTAATGCACTGTTTTTGTCAATGAAGCATCATAAAACCACCTTCCCTATTTGCGTGTTATTGATGGAAGAGGAGGACAGCAGTAAGCATTTTCCTCACGAGTAAAAAAAAAAGATTAATCTGCTTTTAAAGGCATTCATGAATGTAAATGTGTAAACATTTGTTCAGGAAATGCCAATATCTGCACATCAAACAGTTATCTAAGAATATGGCTTGGCTGAGAAAAAAACACAGATGACAGTCTTCAGCCTAAAAGGTTTTCCATGTTTGAGAGAAGGAAAACGGATCTCCGTCTTTCCAGATCTGCCTGTAATCTCGACCACAACGCCTCTCTTCTCACACCATAATGTCCCTGTCAGATAGAATTAAGGTCTTTCCCAGCATCACATTATGTACATAGGGAGAGCACAGAGTGATACGTTTATGCAACACTTAGCAAATTAGCCTTGTGATTAAATTATCCTTGTAGAGTGACATCTCTCCAAGCGTTTACCCCTCCTAACCAATCCCTCACATTCTAACCCCTTTGCTGTATTGAAGCAGAACTTAGCTCATGTGACCGATGGGCCTGACCTCATTCTGCCCTCCCGGTGAGGCAGCATGGTGAGTGGCGTGGGTTAGTCACCAGTACATCCCCTAACAGGCATCGTTGATACCGTTTAGAGCCATGCTGGTTTCAGAGCTGCCAGTGTGATCACCTGCTGGGTCACAGAGGGCTGTAAAACTCATTTTCTCAATTCCCACCATTTCACAGTGTATGATGGGAGATTTTCAGATAATCACAGACAACCTTATAGGCCTCTGTTCTAGCCACTTAATTCTGAGCCAAATTCTGCAAAAAAAATAAACTAGATCTCTTGGATTTTGAAGCACCTTTTAGTATATTCCTCACAAAGCCATGCAATTAGCATGTTTGTGGCATTCAAGTGAAACATTTAAGTTGTTTACATATTCACCTTTGCTTGTTAGCTTGTTAGTTTTTGATAATTTCACATAGAAATGGTTGCATTCTGTCACATACAGAATTGTCTTGAAGTGCAATACCACTGTTGGTCTCTGGGCAGTTGCTTCAAGGCCTCTTGGCTTCCAATAAACCTGCAGAAAACTTGTAAATGCATGAAGAAAACATGTAAACTTCCCACAGCAGCTGCATCCTCGACCCAATAAACCTCAACTTAAAATTAAACCAGTGGGTGATGACAACTGGTAGCCTGGTAAACCAGATTATATATGTGGGTCTTCTGCAGAGCAGAACTGAAGGTCTAGTTTACTAGGCTAGAAAATTGGTTATGTTCATCTTTAATTCAGTCAGGGATCTGATGGCATTGGAGCTACATGCAATGCCTTTTAGTTATCTTGAAGTTGAATATTATTAATATATAAATCGTTAATAGTTTTTGCACACATCCTTTTGTTTCAATATCTGCATGAAGTTTCTGCAACAGAATTTAGCTTCAGGTTTACTAATTTGGTTTGTTTAAATGGAAGCTAATCGGTTATTTTAAACACACTGTGTCACAGCTTTCCATCATTTCAGAACCAGAGTGATCTAAACATGGCCTGAGTTTTTACTCAAATGTGTTTAAAATGCTGCTAGTTGAGCTCATTGCTAGTTTGCTTCTTTTGAGCTGAAATAGCACTACAGTTTTTAACAAGAAAGGAATTTTCTTGCATCAAACTACGATTCTTCTTATAGTGTGTTCTTTTCTGTCTAACCTAAACTGAAAAGCAAAAAAAAAAAAAAAAAAAAAAAAAAAAATT